>APFE031643989.1:120195-133289 GCA_000404065.3 Pinus taeda | reverse complement strand
AAATAATCTTTGAGGGTTGCTTTGTTCAATTGTCTGTAATCAACACAAATCCTCCACTTACCATTTTTCTTGGGCACTGCTACCAATGGGGATACCCACTGACTGTCAGAGATAGGATAGATAAAATTGACTTTCAACAGTTTTTGTAATTCCTCTCTAACAATATCCTTAAGCATGGGATTCATTCGTCTCTGCGGTTGCCTCACTGGTTTGATATTACTATCTGTATAAATATGGTGAGTGCATGTTTCAGGGTGAATTCCGTGCATATCAGTGTAGTCCCAAGCAAATGTTTTTTGGTATTTTCTCAATAATTGAATCAATTTCTCTTCCTAAGATGAGTCTAGGTGAGTGCCAATATTCAAATTTTTTCCTGGACTAATCTCTATGGTCTTGCTCTGTGTGTTTGTGATAGATTGGATAGGAAAAATGTTGTGAAATGTTGTTTGCAAAGAATGAATGGTGTATGCTTCCTGAAAATTTTGTGCCAAAAGTTCATCTGCAGCATGGTATTGGTCATTTCTCAATTCTTCGGAAACATTAGGTTGAGAAAGAAACAATTCTACCAAATCATCATTATTATGTTCTTGAAAATCATAGATTTGGTTGATGCTAAAAATAGATTTAACTTCTACCTTATCATTGTATTTATCATCAAGCCATAAATTGTGTGCTACTACTGGTGATTGTGCTGATGGGAAAAGAGTGAGTTGTTTTCTTTCAGTTCCTCGTGAAATGATCATATTACCCGATCTACATCCTATGAATGCATCAATAGTTTCTAACCATGGTCTACTAAGGATGATAGGGTGTCCTCCTAAATTGGATTTTGGCTGGAGAACTAAAAAGTCCACTGGATACTCCCAAGAGTCCAGTGAAACAAATTATGTCCTCCAAAATCCCTTCAAGAATCACTTTAGACCTATCAGTGAGTTCTAGAACAATTGTTGTGTGCTGCAATTTTGTGAGCTGGAGTGTTTTCATGGTTTCAAGAGTCATCACATTTATTGCGGCCCCAAGATCAATTAAGGTGTTTGGAATATGTATGTTGTTAATGATTGTAGTGACTCTGGAAATACTAGGATCAACATACTTTTCCATTGAAATGGTGTTTGTCATAAGGCCAGCTAAATGTCCGATAACATGAATGGTTTGTGGATCAACTCTTTTCCTAGTAGGCTTCTTAAGGCACAGTTCTTTGATGGATTTAGTATATATGGGAATGTCTTTTATGGCTTGTAGTAGCGGAATTTTTATATAGACATTCTTTAGCTCATCTAGAACATCAAACTGTGGTATAGACATGGGAAGTTTTGTTTGGGCCAATCTGTCTGGAAAAGGTGGTGGATGCAATGGTTGTATTTGTTTATTTTTGATGTCATCATTTGATTTCCTTTGAAGTGGAGTTTCATTTTCATTTTCTTCATTTTCTTCTTGTTTATCAACTGCTGGAGATGCTTTGTGAAGTACCTTACCAGACCTCAAATTGATATTTTGCAAGGGTAATGTGGGATATGAGGGTCCCTCATCTACATTGTAAGCTGGTCTCTCTGCTTTGTTATTTGGATTTGGTACAGGTTGAGCAGGGATTTGAGTAGGTCTAGGAGGTTGTGGGTTAGATGGAAGTTGTAATTGTGGTGAATTTATTGGTGGAGGAGCAGACAATGCTTGTTGAGTGGGTTGGGGTTGATGTGGGTAAACAACTTGTTGATGAGGATATTGCTGATATGGTTGAGGATATGGCGAATATGGCTGATGATATTGTTGATATGGCTGCGAATATGGTTGGTATGGTTGAGGGTATGGTTGATATTGTTGACAGTATTGCTGAGATGGTCTCCATTGTTGTTGTGGGTAACTTTGGTGCTGCCATGGCATGGGTACATTCCATGAATTTTGAGCATACATCTAATCATGTGCAGGAAATTGCAAATTCTGGTTTGGGAACATACCTTGAGGTGGAGGTCTTGGCTGCCATGGTCTTTTTGCGCCCATAAAATACACATTCTCCATATCTGTATTCGCTGCCACATTACAATTTTGCAAAACCTTGACTTTAGAGCAATGAAATATATCATGATTTTTAGTACAAAAGGCACAAACTTGAATGTTTTCTAATGGAAAAGCTTTTAAGGCATGTTTCTTCCGGCATTTTGGACAAAAGATAGTCATCATTTGATCTTCCTCTTCTTGTATTTTCTTAGCTTTAAGAGTGTCAATTTGAGTTCCTAAGGTACTCAATAGATCTGTTTTGAATTCCTCTAACAAATTTCCTATTTCAGCTCGTGTGACACTTGCTGAAGCAGATTTTGTGGCTTTGGATGATATGGTTCTCTTTCCAATTTTGGCTTTGCTCCTAGAATACTTTTCACATAAATCGGCAATTTCTTCGAAAGGTAAGGTGGAAATATCACCTTTGCCCATCAATTTAAGATCATCTAATTATTCCTCTCGAATGCCCTTCAAAAATATTGTTCTAATGAGATCAAGAGTCATGGATCAATGTTTTGATTTTTGTAAATTGTAAGAAAATCGTTCCAAGTACTCTTCTAGATTTTCATCCTCTTGTTGATTCACCCTAAAGATATCATATTTAGAATCCTTTGATCTACAATAAGGTTGGTATTTCCTTAGGAATATTCTTCTCATGCCATCCCAATCAGTTATTGCATGCTCGCCAAGTCCCACGAACCATCTTAGTGCTGATGCCTTTAATGTTGCTGGGAAGAGTCTAAGCCTATGGGCATCATCTGTGTAACCATATGTTCGACATACAATGTCAAACTCAAACAAAAATGAATATGGGTCTCCTAAAGCCATGCCATAAAAGTTTGGTAACACAGAAGGAGGTATGTTTTTCATTTTTATTTCCTCATCATGATTGTCTTCTAGTTCGTGGATAGGAAATTTAAAGGTTGACTCTTCCTCCTCTCTTTGATCTTGTTGTTGTTTAGGAGTGGGTCTTCTTGTTGATCCTCCTCCTTCCTCAGCCATTTTTATAGATTCCTCTGGTGATTTAATTGCTTGTTCAGTGTCATTAGTTCCAAAGAGTTGTTCTAGAGATTGTTGAGTTATTTTTCTACTTTCTCTCTTTGTAGAAGATTCAGGGAGATGTTTCGTCAGTGATTCGTGTGCCAATAGGATTTGTCTCTCAATAAGTGTAAGTATTTGGCCTGATTTGTGTTTATCCTCTAATTTTTGTATGGTGATTTCCTCAGCTGGTGTTGTGTGTTCAGTCTTTCCCAAAGGGTCTGCTCCTGGTGGTAGGTTAGTTTTTGGATGGGGGGTTTTTATGAATCTACCTTTATTATCTCTAGATCTAGGCATAAGCAAACATGACTTCTAAAGTGACAATTAAAATCAAATCTATGTTGTGTTTTTGTTTATTTAATTTTTTTTTATATTTTGATTTTTTTTTAAATCCTCTAATTGTGCCTCCCCCAGCAGCGGCGCCAAAATGTAGTGGCCAATCTAGGGTGCTAGATTAGACTAGATTTATTATCAACCAAGGTAGGTAAACTTAGAGGCACGTGTCTAAAGTCTATAGACATAAAAGGATTCCTAACTAAGTGTCTACTGTGACAGGCTATAGCACTCCTTTACAAGAGGTTAAAATATGTTCCCTCTCACCTTAACACTCAGATCACCTAATTTATCTAACTGTCCTAAAGATACAGTGTATTGCTAGACTGAGTTTTCAATCCTCTTACAAGGATGTTATGCACAAAAGCTATTTCTAGCTAACACTTAAGCATTCATGAAAAATCAAAAGCACACTGAATTCTAAATGCATGAAAACAGAGTCTATGGAGATGCTTTAAAATCTAACGATGGATCAAATCTTTTACAAGATATGGTTCAATAATCTAACAATCAAATCTTCAAGCTATCACCATAAATGCCATTTGCAATAATTTCTAATCAAATCGATAAAATCACAAACATGGAAATAACACTAAACATTATGCACACTACTCAAATTCGAAAACGCTATGGAAATGAAAATAACAGTATACGAATCCACGTAGGGCCCGTCCACGCTTCAATGGCACACTGAAGTAACCTCAAGCAATGAGAGTATTAACACATAAACACTGTTGGAGTAAAACGGTGATTGTAATTAAGTTCTGAAGATTGAATTCACATACAAGAGTTCTGTTCTGGAACAATACACAGAGATAATAATCGTAATCATCCTTGAAACAAAACAATACGCAGTCTTTATCTGCTTGTCTCCTATCTAAATCGAATGTACATTCATTAAGAAGATGTTTCTGCTTTTACAAAAGAGTGATTTTTGGTCCTTTCTAATCTAAACCAATTTCCAAAAGCAAAACGAAATCAATTTGGGAAACCATGGCTTTTTTCTACCTTTGTGACCAAAAAGGTTGGGTTTGACCAGCATTGACCGCATAACCAGGAGCTTTTGATTTGCTGTTGAATCGATTTTTCACCATGCATGTACATTCCAGATCTCATTCCTATCCATTGCTTTGACTTGCCTGTCATGCCACGTGTCGCATCATAAACCATTTACAGGAAGTCATGACATCCTGTAATCTTTTTGTTGAAAATTCCTATTTTTTAATATAAAAATTCACAAATTAACTTTAATGTAAACTAACAACTATAATGCTATTAATTAATCAATTTCGATGGATATGAGCAGTTTATGGAAGAAAAAGATAGACAAATGATGGTGTTTCTAGAAGAAAAGGATGACAATGAAATGGTACCAACAGGTACATCACCTTATCAGTTAATATATGGAATGGATGATATATTTCCATCCTCCTTAGGAGTGATAGTGATGAAGATCATCCAAGAGTTGCAGGTAGAAGCGAATGATATCCAGAGGAGGATAAATCAAACAATACACTTGCAGCAAACCAGAGAAGAAGTCTATGTCAAATCACAAGTGATCCAGGATAAAATCAAAAAGATTTTTAACAAGAAGACTAAAGCTAATGATTTTTATATAGGTGATAAAGTACTTAAATGGAATTATAGAAGAGAAGATAAGGGTAAACATGGCAAATTTGATTTCACCTGGCAAGGCCCTTATGTCATTTATGGTTACAGAGGTAACAATGAATTGTTCTTGAGAGAGGTAGATGGGATAGATCTACAAGGAGGACCTGTCAATGGTAGAATGCTGAAGCATTACTTTTCCAAAGATTAACAATAGTTCACTTTACTTTACTCATTGTATATAACATTGCAGAGTTTAAATTAGATTGGATGGTAATCTTTTGAAATTGAAGCTCGGAGAGAAGGCCCTGAGCTTTGAAGGGTTCACCATCATAAGTATGAATAAAGCAGAATCACAGAAGACCAGTTTACAAGTTAACTACAGTCACAGTTCCAAAGGATATTTATATTAAAGTTCTTGACATTTCACCAAGAAATGCCATCCCCATGTGGAGGCACTGTTAGGGTCCTATAATAATAGGATTCATAATTTTGAATTGGCTATGGTTAGTCTTGTAATATTGTTCATACTTTTGCTTTTTGCAAATGTTTTCCATATTAAAAATTAAAAAATGTAAAGAGGTTATCACCTAAAAGAATAATCAAAGGACAAAAAGAAAGAGAAAAAGATAAAAAAAAAAGTAAAAATTATGAACCCCAAAAAGAAATAAAACAGATCATGAAAGTGTGAAAGTTCAAATGCCACTACTTTTTACTTTACTATGAAAAATAAATTTGTGTGGAGCTGGTCAGAAATGCCACAATCCATGATGGTCATATAGCTTAATCTTGACTTATTCATGCTTTAAATTTTATGTTGATAGATAGAGAATAAAGATCTAGCCAAAATGTTTAAACTTGGCACATCAGCAGGTATGTAGAGAATAAAAATGAGCTCATCAGCTTATTCTGAGCCATTGGAAGTTATAAGGTTATAATTAGATAGTTTGTGTGTCAAAAGAAAAGAAAAGAAAGGGCCAGCAAGCTCAAATGCACCCAATAAAGTGAAGAAAAAATGATAGGATAAATAAAGGGTAGGTAGAAGAAAGGTTGCAAATGTACAAGGTTGCTGAGTCAAAAACACATTTATCATGCCTAATCTTATGTTTCATGTCTAGGAGCATTTATGAGAAAGAAACGATGTTCAAAAGTTGGTTTAAATAATTTCCCCTCATTTCACTATGCCCCCACATGCTTATTTGCTAATTTCCCCATTATCCCTTTATCATTTATAAGTAATATTTTCCCCTCATTTTGACCCTTACCCCTTGGTTTCACACATTTCCCTAGTAATTACCCTTTAAAAATGATTTCCCTACACACAACCCCCTTTCCCTAGTATGAAACCCATTCCCCATTGCAAATATTAACTTCCCCCATTATTAATTTCCCTATTTCCCTTCAAAAACCCAAAAAAACCCCTTATCCCAGGTTTTTATCCCCCCCACATTATTTAATTAACTCCTTGCTTCATATTTCCCGACAAACCCTTTTAACCCACCAACCCTTGGTGCAGTTAAAAAACCCTGCCACATAACCCCTGGTCATACTTTATTAAACCTGTCGCTTATACTTAATCCCTACCTTATTTACTAATTAATTACAATTATTTGTAATTAAACCTCGGGCCCCACAAATCCCTTTGCTGATTTCGTCCCGGCATCTTAACCGTGCGACAGTCATCCAATCTCCTACCCCCAGATCTGACGTTGTGCATCCATATCACCCGGGTTCACTGTCTGACCGATAGCAACCCGAGAGCACCCGAGATTCATGGTTTTTCCTAAGCATTGTTATGCTACGTGGCGGCCCCAGGCAAGATTGCATGCTCCCGAAAAATACTGCTTGCCCTTCAAAAGCTGTGCGATGGACCAGAAAACTACCTCCCCGCCCATTAAAAAAACCGCCCACTGTTCATTTATATTTTTCGCACCAAAATGTGACTGTTACCCGTTAAAAGGCTGGAAAAGCCCCAATTCACTCTTTTCGCTCATGTTCACTGTAACTGCTGCTCAAGCCATTCTCCGACACCCTGAACCTCTGCGACCAAATTGACCATCGTCTGCCGCCTGAAGAAGCTCCGAACACCTGATTCAAGCAACCAATTGACAGTTCAAGCTACCGTACCCTTTGCATTCACCATTAAACCCAGTTTGCAAGCCAGGCCGCCGAATTCCAGGTATTCTTGAGAAAAACTGGAACAACCCTCTCAATTTGAAATTGTACAGTCCAATTGAAAGCTTAATTAATTGAAATTAATTAATAAACTTTCCTAAATTGAAGATAAATTTACTTGTATACCCCAAACCCTTCTTTTACAGACTGTAACTACCATCCCACTATTCCAGGGCTTCCAAACCTCACTTCTATAGCCACTACAGGGCTAATTCATATCCATAAACTCAGTCATGGCTTCCTAGACCTCTATCGACATGAGACCTCTGTCAACCCCTCACTTGGACATCAACCACCTAGCATTAGCAGACATATATTTTCAACTAAAGGATACTGCTTCCCCAACTTACCTTCTAAAGCTCCATTGCTGGAGTAAGGACTGATTCCTAAACTAGAATGATGACATCCACCTTTGGGAATCTAATTTACCCAAGTATTTGTTCCCAGAAGTACACCCATTCCCTGACATCATTCACTTCTGTCATGCTTGTTACATTCCTAGCTAAAGGGCTATTTTCACCCCTAACTAGCAGCTATTATTTACCATCACTGCAAAATCTATCAACTAATGTTGCAGGTCCAACCAAGCCCTAATGAGACCCCACTGTCTATTGGTGACTTGCTAGACCTATATGTCAAGTTAGACATGGCCAGACTAGCCCAAACATTCCAGAATTTCATTATAGAGGACCTCCATACTCCCACAAATAGTCCCCCTTATGCTGCCACCATTTCTTCAGAGAGAGGCAGACATATTATTACTATGTTAATAATATGTTCTCTTGCATCTTAAGATATGTCTCAGATGAGCATGTGGATGAGGTTGTCCTGGCCTTTCTTTCCATTTTTAGCCCAGGGAAGCCTCCTGCTGTGATTTAAAACTATGCTCAGTTCATTGCAGACATGATGTATGAACAATTCACGAGACTACCAACTGAGAGAGTCTTCAAGTACTCCTCTGTGTTATTTCATATGTTTTTATATTATCAATCAGACAAATTCCTTGTCAGCATCTAAAAGCTGGATGCCAAAGGGAATCCAAGGTCAGTTATTTATTGGACACCCTTGATCCAAAATACTCCACTACATTCACCTATAATGACTTCATCGATTCATTTGTCCATCCAGTCATGAACATGCTGATCAGTAGCCCTCAACCCAGAATTAGCCAAGAAACCAAAAGGGTGTTACAGTTGGCCAAGAACAACAAGGTGGGAGATTGGTATCTGTACCAGAACCACACAGAGATTAGAATTTATGGATGCCAACTTGCCCCTTACAAGCTACCCAAATACCTCCCTATGAGGATATTTGCACTAGAATATTTTAGGCAGATCATCAATTTTGATGAAGTCAACTTCCTAGCAGCTATGAAGAAAACCTAATTTAAACTGAAAAATCAATTAGGCCCTTTCATTTGTAATAACATAGAGGCTGAACCAGAGGCTGACAAGTTGTTGTAGGAAATGAAATTCAAGAACAACTTTATGTGGAAATATGACCCTCATGGTGTCATAAATAAGTTGAGAATCAAGGTCAAATTGGGACCTTTCATCCACCATCCTAGACTGGATATTGAGAAGTTTTCCAACCAATATGAATGGTTGGAAAACACATTAATTGACATGGATAACATAGTAGTGGATGTAGAAAATACACTGATCGATGTAGAGAAACAAATTGATGAAATTTCTTTCCTATAGGTTCCAGAACTAGGGGAACCCATGAACATTCCTCCGGTTTTATAGACCCCAGCAAATGAGGAGAGAAACCCAAAAAGAAACAGGGAGGAGGGTTCTAGTTCTGCTATGGAAATCACATATGAGCATTTTGAGCTCAGGAAAAGGCCCAAGCTGAATCCTATAACTGAATAGGAAGAAACCATTGAATCAGTGGAAATAACTGACACTGATACAATGGTGGAAAGAAGAAAAGGCACAGTTGCTTCAGGAGAAACACAATAGCCATCAACATCTAACACTCAACTGATTGAGAGACAACTCAGTGTTGAGGTTTCTTCTATTACAGGCTAGCAGATAAGGAAAAATATATTAAGGACGGGTAGAAGGAGATCAAGTTGAAAAATGAGAAGTTGAAGGCTGAAACATATGCCCAATACTTCAAGCACACACCAGCTAATCAGAGCAGGTTGATGTCAGCTTTTGACATCAAAGCAGGGAAAATATATGTGCCTTTCATGCAACCTATTTTTCAGCAGCCAAAAACATTAGCTGACTACAGGAAAACCGATTTCGAAGTGTTGGCCAGGAATGTTCATCCCATTGACCATATTGAATTCTACAAGCAGGCTAGAGAGATGATCTACTCCACCTTGACAAGGAAATCCATGGCTGCACATAAGCTGCAGAATTCATTAGATAACATTAAAGCCGAATATAAATTGGAAAAGGCCTCCTCATAGGAAAAGGACAACAGGACCAAGTCATTGGAGGACTTGGCAATTGAGCTGGGACATGATCCCAATGACATCAAAGCTATTGAGAAGTTGATCAAGAAGAAGAATGAGGACATTGCAGCTCTTAAAAAACAATTAAAACTTCCTCATTCAAAGCACCCACAAACAAAAGAGGTCTTGGAGAGCCAAACACATCAGGAAGAGATGATGGACCTAGTTTTACAATTGAATGATCAATTGAAGGAAATGGAAAAGTAGTTAGATAGCTTCATACAGGTAAAACAGGTTGATTTCGAGACTGCCCTTACCACTATTATCCCAACAGTTACTATTGTAGTACCTTCCACTTTGGCAACATCATTAGCTCCTACTGCTCCAATGGCTACAACATTGCCAGCTTCTACAACATCTACATCAACAATAGGGTTAACAAGTGATGAGGCTAGCAAATTGGTCAAGGCAATGGAAGACATGTCCATTCAAACCATAGAAATGAACAAGCTCAAGGAAAAGGCGAAGCGTCTAGATACTAACCATAAGCTTGCATAGATTATGCACAAAGAAGAAGTGTAGAAATCAACTAGGATGAAGCCATACAGGGAGTAAAAGCAAAACTTGGAGACATGCCAGAGGAAGCTGCAAGGATCATTCACTTCCTCAACTCCAAAAATAAGTATGAATTGCAGGAATTAGAGATACCTGACAGAACAAGTACAATACTAGAAGTAAAAAGGGTCCTCACCAAGAGGAATTTAATGTTAAACCTTGAAGATAAGTGTCAAACCATGCAATTGGCTATAGACAGATTCATGGTTAAGTTGAAGCTTTGAGGCAAAAGGGTCTGCCTAATCCCTTGGTAATAAATAATAAGTTAATGAGACAGGAGGACTACAACAGGAAAATCAGAGAAGTACCCAGAGATCAAGTGAACACTTCATCTATGAAGGGCATCCCAGCTGGCAAGGTCCTATACCAAACTTTTGAGAATTTGTTTTACCTCCAGCATGAGGTAAAACACATTTTTGTGAATAAACCTACTTTTACCAAGTACACGGAGGTAGATGAGATTTATAGGAAGATGATAAATATCCAATTACCAGATGCTAAAACATGGGATAAATTAAATGACTTACTATCGAAATACACAGTCAAAATGTAAAAATGTACAGTAAGATTGAAAAGCACAGTAAAAGGATAATGACAGGCCACCCAAATGAAAGTGTATCAGTTGAAAGGTCAGAGTGAATAGAACATCCAGCATGAAGACCAAACATAAAAGTAGAGATTAAAAGGAAAAATATCAAAGATTAAAGACAACACAACCTAATAAACAGGGACATCAAACAACAATTCAATATCTATCTCTATCTTCCTGCATGAAGATATTTCTTTCTCTTAGATTAATTCCCAAGACAGTTTGGGATATTTTGTAATTATTTTTGTATAAATACTTCATAATTTGAAGTATTGAGTGTGGATTGCTATACATTTGTAGAGTTATTTTGATCATAAACCTAAGGGTTATTGTACCAATTTTTTAAGTCAGCGGACTGGACCAAGTAATAAAGAGATTGCATTACAAGATTCATGTGTTGAGCTATCACAGTGAACTATTTTATTTGTCAGATTTGTTATTTTCTTATGTTTTTCACAAACTTGAATTTCATCTAAATTTGAATGAATTAACTGGAAATTTATCTCAGAATTTGTTTAAGTACACTCTGTTTTGAACAGTTGATCATTTACATGTTTTCTTCTGATATCTGGATCTAAGAATCCTTAATTGCTCTCCCATCCTGGTTGACCTCTTTCACTTTCTTCATAATCCAGCCTAAGGAACCCTTAATTTCTCTTTGGATCCGGTTGAAAGCCACTTCACCATCTAGCCTTAAGATCTGAAGTAACTCTGTTATCTTGCCCTGTAGACACTGTTTTTAGAACTTGATCCAGTCCTGTTTGCCTGATATTCGACCCCATAGCCCAATGGTAAAAGACACCCCTCTTTTCATCTAAGTGATCCCACCACCAATTTCAAATAAAAACCCAAGTACAATCATAACTAGCCTAAAGTCAAATAACTAAACAAAGTTAAATCATAAAGAGAGAGCCCTCTTTGAGAATTAGGAAGGCTAGATCCTAATCTCCAAAGTAGGTTTGTGGTTACCTCTAATCATTCCTTTCTTAAACAACTCTAGAGAAATATTGGAGTGATAACAGTAGGTAGTGGTAGGAAGTCACAGTTGCTAGACATCAGTAACGTATAGAGGGTGTTGAAGCAATTCAACACTAGAACATATTCCTTGCTGAGAGGGACTGCTAGTTTTTGTATCATCACATGGTGTTCTAGTCTCTAAAATTATCAGAGAGGCTAAGAAACACTATTAACCTAGAACCCATAAAAGGTTTAAGGAAAATACACCTAGAAATGCCTTAATTAAGTTAATTAATCAGTAGTTAATTTTTTCATAAGTCTAACTTAGGGAAAATGATTAATTAACAACAATTAATTGAGGAAGGTGGGATTTCTCTAGAAAATCACACGGGTCAACTAGGAAATGATCTTATCCATTGATTAAGTTTTAATCTTGGTTGTTGGAGTCCCATTTAGAGATTATAAGAAGAGGTTGATGGGTAGATGGAGGAACATGCTTGAGATTGATTTCCTTGAGTAGTTTGGCTTTCCAGAGAGTAGCAACAATTTACTGGAAGAGTTCGAGCCAGAGAGGCAACGTGGAGACAAAGAGGGGCAGAGATAGTGAGTCTGGAGGAAGTCTTCCAATTATGGAGAGTCAGCAACATAAGGGTTGTATTTCCCAAAGAATCTATGCAGAGCTAGCGCATATAGCTTCAAAGGGAAATTGATTTTGCTGAAGGGAAGGGTAATTTAGTTGCAGTTGGTCCAAAAATTATATAGGAAGCCAAGCTAATTCCTTCTAGAGGAAGAGTCAGCTAGGACGTCATTTTTCCAGCAGTTCTGGGGATTAACGAGTTGGGATTTGCACAAGCACTGCATAGAGGTTGTATGACTAGCTAGTTTTTCCAATTGTCAGAGCTAGATCATACATGGTCTTGAGGTATTTGCCTTGCAAATATTTTGGCTAGATTGTTTTTCTAATTGGATTTCCAATTGGGAATCCATAAATTGTACTCAAAATTTCTCATTATTGCTTAATAATAAAAACCTAAGTCGCTACAACCGGTTTTCCACATTGGGGTTTTCCAGGGAATTTTGTCCAAAAATAATGGTGTTATATTTTTGTGTGTGTGCACCAATATTTTATCAATTTCCAGTTTATCTTCCACAGTTTTTTATTTGTGAAGATTGCAATGTGATTGATTCATTATTGCCGTAGCAATAAATGACATAATTAATTTACAAGTTAGAAGAATTAATTCCAGATACTGCAATAGAATTCTAGTATTCACAGTTCCCTCTTTTTTTACAAATTCGCATACATTACCCCTCCATACATATCAACTTCCCACAACACGGATTTACGAACACTAAAAACTCAATCAAGGCTTAATATAT
>APFE031643989.1:73943-120120 GCA_000404065.3 Pinus taeda | reverse complement strand
TATTAATATTAGATCTTAATGGCAAGTACTATTGAAATCATAAGCGTTTGTAACAGAGTAATGGTAAAATCATTATATGTTTAGAACTTATGCGAATTCAAACCTATTGAATTTTGATATTAGTTGTTGTTTATTCATGCTAAAGAGTTGTCGTGTTTTTACATTGTTTACAATAAGAAGAAATTGTAATGGATTCCTCTCGTCTAAAGGTTGTCCTGGTCTAAATGAACAAGGGAACACAGATGAATGAAATATCGAACCATGTTCATAATCTAGAAATGAAATGGAGAGGAAGTTTAAGCATTCTTGTTTTGACATTGGAGAAAGCAGCTTGGCATAGGATACATCACTCAGTAAACCCATAATCTTTACAATGCCAAGGGCCAACGTTCGATACACTAGAGGGAATGAATAAACAAGTCCAATTGACATTTATGAGAAGCTCATAGCTTATAGATGCACTATTTGTGGCAAGAGAATCTATATTATTGTTTTTCTTGTTTGCTCAGTTATCGTCTTGTTGTGAATGAGGACGATGAAGAAGTTGAGAGACCTTTGTAATACAATAAACAAATAAGCAATTTCTTCTAATTGCAACTTGTTCAATGCTTAAAGATAGTAGCCATTAAACATAAGAAATTAAATAATAGGTGACAATGACTCCAGGATTTGTTGTCAAAAATATGTACATGTAAAGAACTCAGTGTGAGATTTGTGTTTAGCTAGATTATGTACATGTGAAGATAGCTTTTCGAAATGATATAACCATGAGCATTGATTCAACAATACTTCCTTTTAAATCATGTGGGTAGATCTCTATTTGCTACACCGATTACATAGACAAAATCACATTGAATATAATAATAAAGTATCAACTTTTATTTGTCCAAATTACATGAATTATGGGCTTTATTTTGATTCCATGAAATCTAGTTACTGCTTACTAATTTTTACTATCTGTATTTGTGTCAATATTGAAAGTGTTTTTGTTGTTGCAATTGTTTTCATGCCTATTGAAAGAAATTCAACTTGCAAAGCATGTAGATTTACCATGCATATTTGGCCTTGGAAATAGAAAACTGGTAAAACAAGTTCAATTGTATTATTGACTTTTGGCGAATTGAAAGTAATGTTGAAACGTACAAACAAATGCATAAATATTTTTTAAAACATCTTTATTTCGACATCTTAAACTAATTAATTTAATTAAATAAAAAACAATTTGATAAATTGTATTATTTAACTTTGTGAAAAACCCAAAACATCTAAATGATATGTAAGGCACTCTATGGTTTGGAAATTGCAATGTATTTCATAACTATTTCATTATTAAAATAATGTGACCACAATTATAAAAGCAGATATATTAGGAGGCATGGTGAAAGGAGCAAAAAACAGACAAGAAATAGAGAAATATGCAAAAGTTTTCATTGAGCAAAGTGTGCATATGTAAAAGAAACTTTGATCGTGTGGAGGAAGATTTCATTGTGGACACAAAGTTTTAATTATGTGGAGTGCGGACGTGTGCAAGTGCGCAAGTGTGAAAGAAAATGATATATATTATTATTGAGTATTTTCTCAATATGTATTTCCAGACTCCACACAATGCATGAATCCGCACCTCCATCCTTTGCATAATGTATCAATGGTAGCAGTGGAAAGAGATAATATGAAAATATTAATATTTCATTATAATTATAAAATGGATTGTTGGGTGGCCACGTATGCAGAGTGTGGAGATGCAGAAGCTGGAATAACAACAGACGGCAGAAACAATTGCCAAAACAAAGTATTCTCGAATAACGACAAAACACAGACACTGCATTGCTTTTATCAATTAATATTGCATCTCCACACCTTGAAAATTGAAATGTGAGGCATAACCATTTCATTATTAGCCATTAAGAATTGAAAAGACATTTGTTAATCATAGGATTAAGCATTAATTAACTTTTTAATATATGTTAATCGACGCTGCGGAAAGTCGATATGTGCTGAGGAGCAACATATGCGAAAGTGTAAAAAAGGTGAAATAAAGGTTCTACCACACAAATCATTCTTTTGCACATCCTTCCAGTCTACTAGAACATTTACTGGTTGTGGAGCCATGTTTATGCATGCATTCTCTGAATAAATGTTGAAAAGACTATTTTATAATATCGATGGATTTGTTAAAAAGTAGTAAACACTACACAATTTGTTAGAGTAAATGTTGTTAAACATTTTGCAATATATAAAAAAAATAACCGACTATGTTAAAAAATAAATAAAAAATAAAAAATGTTGTTAAGCATTGAAACACTCTCCTAATTACGTGTCGATTCACTGAATAAATGCTTACCTTAATCATAAAGGGAAATAAAGAAATACACAAATTAAATTAGGGAAACATTTTAAAGTCGGGGAAATATTTTTTGGTCTACAGAAAGATGGGGATAATAAATTTTTACACATGGAGTAGGGAAATAGCTAAATGAGTGGCGATCTACATTGACGTAGGGTATAACCAACAAATTAAAGAGAGGTATATAAATACATGATACAAATGAGAATTAAATGTTATTGATTTAGAAAGTATGATAATATGTTATTCTATCCAACTCAATAATGAGGTAAGGTGGAACCCTTCTATGTTTCTTGGGGGTTCTGTAACTTTTCTTTTGCAGTTTGTGACTATTCATTTAGATAGTTTCTTTTGGGACTACGTCCTAGTTCATTGCAATGCAAGTTTAGGTGGGTTGTTGTTGTTCTCAGTTGAGTTGGTGTTCTATTTAATGTAAAAGGTTGTGTTAGTTTAGCCCATCCATAACATTATTATATTAAAAAAATATGTTTTCTAGTGAAATACAAGATGCCACGTGAATGAGGCAGAGTAAGGCATGGAGTTGGTGAACAAGAAGAGTCAAGCCAATGTCACTTGGAGAGAATTGGTTAGGGGAAGCTATAGATACCAACCCTATCAACATACTAGATTTTAACGACCATGCATCTGATCAGCAAAACTTTGGAAATTATCTTGCATATCTCAAGATGCTTCTGGAAAGACTCCTACAAGAAATACATGATGACCGTCGAAAACTACATGCTTACAACGAAAATTAATAAATCAGATCTATAGATCTATATAATAGTAGAGAGAAATCCAGATCTACTAGATCAGTGAAGTCAACTAAAGCCAAGATGTCAAATCTCATATCTGACCTCTGGTCGTCCTCATCACGACTAACTATGTGCGACTAAAACTCCTTGGTCGCTCTCTCTGTCACTATATGCGAGTGACTATGATTGCAGGGTCACTCTCAGGAGGTCTTGATGCGAGTGACTATTGCACTGAACAATTAAAACCCAAAGTTGATCCCTTACTGTTGTTGTGTGAACAACTGAGATGGTGGGGTTGATCCCTTACTGATATTGTGCGAGCGAATGAGATGGCAGTGTCACTCTGAGGGCTACCTTGAGAGAGAAATCTAGGACTAGAACTTTCCGATCTACCTCTGAACCTAGAGTCGCTCTCACTGAACTGTCTTTGAGTGACGAAAGAGCTAGAGTCGCTCTCTTGTCGACTCTATGCCTATGATCAAGGAAGAAATTTTTTTTTCTATGCTAGCGACCAAGATCTAGAAAACCCTAACCGAGAGTGAACCTTTTGCCTGTGATTTCAGAACCTGTGCGAACTTCTTCCGACGTACCTGTGTGAGCTAAGACAAAATAGAAGAATAGAAAGAGGATGATGTGTTTCAATGAACTTGAGATCACTTCCTTTTATAGGCCTTCCTAAGGGTTAACTTGGGGTTAAGATTGAACCAAGTAGTTACCCATGTGGTTAGGGCCAACCCATTCCATAACACATGTATGAATAAAATAATTCATAACTCAACATCCGCTTGACCAAATTGGGTGATGTTTAGGTCGATTTTGGTCCTCGTGAAAAGAGGAATTTAATGCAATCATTATCTTGGTCATTTGAGCTATCCAAGTTGGAATTTTACCTCAATTGAAAAAATTAACAAAAGCACCTTATATAAATTACGATTGTATGCCTCACAATGTCAAATTGCTTGATTCAAGTTTAATTTTATAATATCTTATGTTGATAATTCCAGTGAAGTCAAATTACTAAGAATAATGGAAACTTGAATTATTTCCACTTGAGGCCCCTACTCCAAACAATCCGAGGTCTAATTGGGAATTCATATCAAGGATAGCCCTTGTGTTGGTGGACTTCTAGCACCATCAATAGTACCACTACACCAGTACAAGATGGGTTCGCGGAGCTACACTATATTCCTCCTGATGAACATGTTATTGATATTCTAAAAAAGGCATTTCTAAATAAGTTTGAGTACTTAAGAAGCAAGCTTAGTTTCATAGATATCTCTTCCTTTATTGAGAGGGAGTGATGATGGACACTATATTATTTTCTCCATGTGTCATGCATTAGATCAAGAATGAAAGTCGTAAGTATTAGTGAAGGCCATGCAAAAAAAATGGGGTCTGGAGGATTGGATAAGCATATAAGATTGAGAATTCTTGAGGATTAGAAAATCCAAGATAAAAGAGGACTTGTAAATCAATACTCTTTTAGGATTAGGTAGGGCATCCAAGATAAGAGTAGTCAAGGAGGATCTCTATTCTTTGAAGATTCAAAATCCAAGATAAGAATAGTACTAAAACAATATACTCTGTGAATATCTGGATGGGGTATGTGTCTTTACAGGTAGTGTGGTATCTCACTTAATGCCTCCCAGCATGATGTTCTCATAAAGCCTAAGATTTTCAAGCAAATTCCCCATTAACAATGTTGGTTATGATATTTATGCTTAATAGATGGCTTATCAATCTGACTCTTCTTATGAGAATACTTCAATATGAGATTCCTTGTACTTCATGATGAGATTATGAATACACATCTATTTAAGAGAGAGTGTTGGAGAATGTAACTATATTAGATCTTCAAATTGACCTTTGTAAACATGACATTATATATATTGTATGTAGAAAGACAAAAATAAATTTTATTTTTCAAAGGATGCATTTCATTCTTAAGTCTAGGTTTAAGCATATTCTTCATGCTTCTAGGGCTTTCTAGGTCAATTTTTTTTTCTTTCCATGTATTATAGTCCCATTTGGACTCATTGTAACAAACAAAATAATTATTTCTGAGTCATCACAGAAAAATTATCCTCCAAGACCAAGTTGGCCCTAATAAGGACAAGTTGGTCTGAAGAGGCCTGTTCGACCCCTCAAGAAGGCTATAAATAAGAAGTAGTTACACTCCTTTCACACTCTCACTCAATTAAGTTCGATCTACAATAAAAAATAGGAAAAAGAGTGACGAAGACAAGAAGAAAGGAAAGAAGTTGAAGAAAGGAAGATATCTTGGGAAAATGCTCTTTTTTATGTCCACATGTGAGAATATCTCCATGGAAGCTTCTTTGACTATGGTTGAACTTCGTTGACTTTGGAAGAATTTAGCTAGTTTGGAAGAAATCTTGTTGTTGGGTTGGCTTGGTGGTTGGGAGGAATTTTGGCTTTTTCCTTGGGTCTTGGATGTCTCATCTTGAATTGAATCTATAAGAAGAGAAATATTCTTTTTGATTTTCCCCTTGGAAGGTTTTTTCCCTGACTTGAAGCCTATATCTTTTGTACTTTGTCTCTTTGTGATTTTCATTGCTTTTATAATTGCTTGATGAACAAGAGATAAAAAAGTAATGAAAGGCTGACTAATATCACAAGCAATTATGAAGTAAGGAAAGTCAAACATAATATAATATCCTTGAGTTTCCAACACAATCAACTTGAACAGTGCCACAATGATTTAGAGAGAGGCTATTGAAATAATAAAATATTTTGGCCTGTAACAATAATAAATTTTTCTTGGCATTAGTGATGGAGTTAAGTATTTACCATGGTATTTTTATTGTCATAAGGTCTAGGTCTTTTTTAAAATATGTAAAGACTTTACCTCAAGAACCCATGAATTGTAGAGAAATTTCAATGATGGTCACTGTTGAGAATTTAAAAATGTGCTCATGAATGGGGTACTATGAATTTTAGATAACTATCCGTCATAATATGCAGTGTAAGGAAAAGATTTCGGTTACTATGTTCACAAAGAGGAGCTACAATTATGTAATGCAATTTTTTACACAAACGGGGATTGGAACAAGGCTTCAAGGTTGATTAATACATACAGTATATCATTATGCATGTAGAGAAAAATAAGCACAACACATGGATATGATGCAAGGAAAAAGTTTAATGGGTTTGGGATTAACCCTTTGAAAATACAGAAAGTAGACATAGATGTGGAGATCAATTGATGGAACTAAGATCAACTTCTTCAAATAAGAGTAGAAGTGACCCATAATGAGGACATCACTTGATGGAACTAAGATCAAATTCTTCAAATAAGAGTAGAAGTGACCCATAACGAGGACATCAATTGATGGAACTAAGATCAACTTCTTCAAATAAGAGTAGAAGTGACCCATAATGAGGACATCACTTGATGGAACTAAGATCAACTTCTTCAAATGAGTGGAAAATAAATTACATGCTTTCAAACTATGAAGGGAATGCATGGAGACAATTTTGAATAATATCCCTAATCAATACCTTTTGTAGTCATCATTAGAAGAAAATCAATTACATAATTTTCTATAATATAATGTATAATGTTGGGTGGATTAACTGCCCAAATATTTTTAGGCCATGAAGTTCTTTTCAAACTTTGAATGGCATGATTATAACATGGGGTCTTCACTGAAAAAGCAATACCATATCACGTGTGTTCATATTGGGGCATAAAAAATGAGGAAAAGATTATATAATACATTGAGCATACGATGGGGGGCAAACTGTTTTTATATGTTGTATAGAAATATGTGTATTAGAAGGTATTGTTTATATAATACATTGGCTATGTGGAGGGAAAAAACAAGTGGGTTGGAGAAATAAAGGTTCAGGAGTATTGTGGGAGTATTGAGAGTGGGAGGGGGAAGAAAAAACTATGGTAATATTAGGTCAATAGTAGCCTAATATTTAAACCTATGGCCCTAGTATTGATGTGAAATTCATGGTAATGTTAAATTATTAAAGTAAAAGTGGCATTCTCCTTATCTTTCATTTTCATCTTTTACTTAAATTTTTAACATTACCATGAAATTACTCAGGATGTTTGAGAGTGGTTTCAACCTCATTAGAGTTCATATGGAGAAAGTAGAATTTTAGATCTCACTCAAAATCCAATAAACTTATTAGTTTTTGAGGATTTCAGGATTGGGGTATTGCAATGTTTCCATTATATTTTGTCATGTACTAAGGTATGGAACTCGTATTTAATCAGAGAACCAAGGCCTCTGTGTACCTTTACGTTAGTGACATTGGTTATCTAACTCCTCTATCATGACCCTACTAAAAACGTACTTGTCACTCAAACAAAATCTTGACTTGACATGCTATGTTTTCTCTATCTTATGTTAATACGTAGAGGGTGATATTAATGACAAAGATCCCAAGATAGTGAATGATTTTGAAGATATGTAGGTATATGTGTAGCACGATTTTTTTTATACTAGAGGCCATCCAAAGCCTATTGTTGATGTATTTTTGGTTTAAAGATGGATTGAAGTCAATGTTGTTTTGGTTATGTGCACCCTTACATGATATATAAATCAGAACTTGTAATTTGTGGACCTATGGTTGATGAAGATTATAATTACTAGATGAATGATGTTATATGGTTTAATCCATGTTTTTCTATTTTTTATAACAAATTCATCATTCTACATTCTTTTTTTGACATATATGCATCAAAATATATAAAAATATATATTATATAAAAGTCGCTCCCAAAATCACTCCTAACTTGGGAGCTTTTGAAAATGTCACTCCCTGCTTCTGCTTCCACTCCCACTTTTCGCTTCTACTCTCACTTCCTGCTTCCGCTCCCATTCCCAAGCAGCCTTGCTCCACAACAAACATTCATCACATTACTAATACCTCTATGATCTATGTGTGATGTGTGTGTTATATTTTTTACCTTTTTCTCAGCTAGTGATCCTCCCAATGAAGGGGCAGTTTAGAAGAAAACATATATGGCACCTTCACCCTTTCCTTACATTAGTGATGAAAAGGTTGAATGGAAGTGTAGGAGATAGTGATATCGAACATTGCTTGGTAGAGGGCACATGCATGCCATAGGATATAGTGAAATAGACTAGTGTTTGGAAGAGGTTGCATGCATGCTAAGGGCATGGATGTCACGCCTTCAGTTAATTCCAGTTTAGATGTTGTTTCAAATTTAGCAATTTCGGTTTTGGCTAGAGTTTTTCTATAATTAGATCTTTCTTTTGTTATTTCTAGCATGCATAATCTATTCTTACTAAGAGGGTGTAGATCCTTAGTCAATTAGAATACTTATGCGTGAGAAATTCCCATCTTAGGTAGAGGGCACAGATCTCAAAGAAGGGATGCATGCTTGCATGCTTTAGTTCATATTTTGATGGGGACACACTTAATTGGCACTCTTACCATGCAAATATGGTGCACTAAGTGATCAGGTTAGGGCTATGGTTTGTAAAATTCCAACCAACTAGGATTTTTCATGTGTCCATATTCATTGTACTTTCTCTCATCTTCCTATTCTATAAGTGAGATGAAAGGTGTGCCATTTTGTTGGTTATCGAGGTTTTTTTTTTAATTGTTGGAATGTATCTTTTTCAATATTTAATTGAAGATAGATGCAATTGAGAGTTCAAATCTATGTGTTCTCCATTCAAATTACACACAGTATGTATTTGTAAATCAACCAACTTATATCCGCCTCTTTTTAATTGAAACTTTCAAGTTTTCAACAACCTTGTATTTAGGTTATTCTTTCTAGGTGCAAAATTTGCTTACCATTGTTAATGAAAATAAAGGGATATAAATAAAAATGGGTATAAAAAATGCTACTGAAAAAATGGATACCTACAATATCTGGTGAAAGTAGGGTTTTTTAAATTGGTAATTTATATTGGGTTTGTATTGGCAAGGGGTTAAATAAAGTTTTTTTAGAGGTATTTTCCAATATGTAGTCAAATTAAGGGTATTGTTTAGTATGACATGAACGCATGTGCTATGTTAGAGGTTCATTGAGGGAACCCCACATGGACTGGAACAATGTCCATAATTTGTACCTTTTGTAGCCACTATGAGAGGAGAATAAATTAAATACTTTTAAAGTAATAGCTTTCATATGAGAAAACATATGGGGTTTGCTAAGATAGAATAATCACATGGTAAAAACTAAAGTGAGAAAATAATCACAAAGTTAACTTAATTTCTTGTGGGAATATGATATCTTGTTTAGAAATAGACTTTATCAATGTAATACCTTCAATGCTTTGCTTCCATGTCATACAACACATACATGCAATCCAAAATGATTTACAACAACTTTTCTAAGATAGAGGTGTATGTTTATTTCCTTATTACACCAATGTAGATGGGATCCTACCTATTTTTTTTGGTTTAAGTTTAATTTTCTAACATTTATTGTTTCTTTTTAGAGGAGAATTTATAATTATCCCAATGGTTTGTAATTTGCAAGTAGGTGTGTCAACAAAGGCCAACAACTAACAAGTTTTTCATTGATGTTTATGTTTTGTAAATTAATGAGAATATTATGTATTTTTTCATAATTTTTATCAATAGGAAATTTCAAAATGTTATAGCTATGGGTATATGTAAAATTTTGTTTTTGACACACTTATAATAGCCATTATATTGGGAAATTCATGACACAAATATTTTTGTAATTCTTGTTGTTTAGCTTAGCTAAACCTTTTTAAGAACTAAATTCTTCAACTGATTAAAAAAAAAAAACTAAAATCAATCACATGGAAAAGCTTAGCCAATCAAGTTTTAGCTATTTGGTAAGTACCTCATGTGTGTGCTTATTCGTGTACTTGGCGAAACTATTCCTCCATCACACCATTAGAATTTTAATTTTCAAAGTCAATTAAGTGATCTAGTTGTTAAAATGAGGTATGGGAGCTTGAATGGATTGCTTCTCTATTTCCCATAATCATTTTGCTTATTTAATCCCTAATAATATTGGTATTATTATTCTAGTCCTCCATTTTGTGACAAAGTTCATTACTCTACCAATTGATAATTATAAATTCACGATAAGCTTGGTGGTATTAATATATTTTAATTATAAAACAATGTTCTACATTATTGTGCATGTTACCTTTCGAGCACGAACATTTTTGCACTTTGTTAGATGGATCCAAGTTTCTCATGAATCTATTTTTCTTCCACTAACATAGTGTGCATCAAAAACAAACATGATCCTATGGCACTTAACAATGTCTACATAAATCCACGACACAATGTTAACAATGTAGATGTCTAAATAAATATGTTGGAACATTCCTCATAAGCTAGCCTAATAATCTTATAAGCCAATCTATTGGAATTGATATATCCAATCTGCCGCAAGCAACAATAATAGCAAGACTTCTCGAAGACAGATATATGGAGGAGGAGAAGGCTTGCTATTACTGTTGTGTGCAGCTGAGTGGATAGATCAATTCCAATAAATTAGCTTATTAGATTAACTTACTAGGATTGTTCCAACAGATTTACGTAGACATCTACATTGTTAACATTGTTTTGCTTTTGATGCACACACTATGTTAGTGAAAGAAAAATAGATGCATGAGAAACTTGGATCCATCTAATAAAGTGCAAAAATGTTCCTGCTCAAAAGGTAACATGCACATTAATGTAGAACATAGTTTTATGATTAAAATATATTAATACCACCAAGCTTAGTTTTATAATTAAAATATATTAATACCACCAAACTTACAAGTAGAGTAATGAACTTAGTCACAAAATGGAGGATTAGAATAATAAGACCAATATGCTTAGGGATTAAATAAGAAAAATGTTATGGGAAAGAGAGAAGCAAGTCATTCAAGCTCCCATACCTCATTTTAACAACCAAATCAATTAGTAATAATTAGAGTTCAATTTATAATAAGTAATTAATAATAAAGCTAGATCACATAATACCCCGACTTAATAAACCTAGATCACTTATTTAAATAAGTGATTAATAACTTGGCTTAATAAGTGATTAATAATAAACCTAGATCACTTATTTAAATAATTGGAGTGATATTAAGTGATTAATAATAAACCTAGTGTTAAATTTTTTGTAAAAGGGAAAGTCACGAAAACAAAGACCAAAAAAAGAAGAAGAAAGAAGAAACAAAGGGTTTGTGTGGAAAAATTTTTGTTGTAGGCTTTCATTAGTGAGCTATAACCCAGATATCATTTCCATTAGTTTCCATGATCCACAAAGGGAGCCTACAAAATCTCGCTCACTTTGGACGGAAAATGGCTTCCTTTCCTTCTTACGTGATCTCATATGCTTCTCCTCAGTGAATATATGAACCTCAAAGCTCTCTACAAGATCCCATTTGTGGATCATCGAAACCAAGGGAAATGGTCTCTAGGTTATTTTCACCTCGTGATCTTATAAAAAATGAAATCTTACAACAAATGTTGTTTCCCGCAAATGGTTGCTTTTATGCCCTACTATTTTGAGTGTTGTTTACGGGGCTTTTAGGTTTACAGAAAGTTGTCCATATATTTTTTTGGAACCAAATTGACATCTTTTAACTGGGTCATAATAAAACTGCAAATAAACAACTATGTAAATAACAGGCTTACTTGAAGAATCAGAAAGAAAAATGTCACTAAGAGCAAGGACGGCTCAAACACTTTCTCGTAGCTATTAAATATTAGAAATTTTAAACAGTATAGACGTAATAATGCAATGCAATGTAAATTTTTTGTTTTGTTTTTTATCTTAATTCTAGATTTATGAAAGACCGACCAAGATTCATCAAATCTCTTATATGCAGACCACTACATAATTAAAATGAATCTTGTTTGTTTTAATTATAATTTTTGTTAAAACTAGTATAGATTCATCTTAAGTATTGATCTAACATAAATCAGAGTTTGCTGGTTCTAATACTCAAACGAAATTAAATTTCAAGAACCTTTGCCAAAACAAATGTATAGCATGCAAAAATCAGAATTTGCCAGTTCTAATACTTGAATGAAATTAAATTTCAAGAACTTACCCAGGTCAAGGCAATTGTTGCGCATACTAAGTTAAGCTTGTTGTTGAAAAAAGTCCATCTCAAGCTTGTTGTTTAAGAAAGTCGATCGGCCTAAACACAACATAACTAAATTTATTCATTGCGAGGAGGCTGCTAAACATGGCATAACGAAATTTACTCATATATATTTAAATCGCTTTAATTTAATCATAAGATGGAAAAAATTTACTTGCAGGAGTAGCACCATGACCATGACCATACCCATGTTATAGAAGAATAATTTATTTTTCCCATATAATAATTGACTTTTTCCATTTACACTTAGTTTCGACCCTAATTAAATTTCTTTTTTTAGAAACTTAATTCTAGATCTACTAAGTGTGGAGAGGCATCACATCTCTTTTCATCCTAAAAAGGGATCTGCATATCTAGAAACTTGATCCCTCTTGAAGCCACTACAAGAAATTTGATCCTCTTCGAGCTTGGTAGGTCAGTTAAGATGACTCACGACTGGTTTAATGAGAACGAGTGGTATTGACACTTGGTATTAATGTGAAATATATCCTATTTAAGGGGGGAATTAAACCTGCCTAGATCCAATCTCTTGATATACAAATATCTTTTAAATTGTATTCTACATTAATAAAATGGGTCAATACTATGGGTAATTTTTTATTGTTATTATCATTTTATTTTTACAGTTTTTTATTTATTTTTACAAAGTTAAAATGTTTACATTACATTACTTTTTTATTTAATTTAATTTTATGTAATTTGGCTAATTTAAAATATTAAATCAAACATTAAGTTACATCTCTACCATACTAGGCTCGAGAGCACCTTTCAACGCAATAATTGGAATTTAATACCTTAAAATATGCTACATTAGAGAAAAATAACATGTGAAAAACCATAGATTATCAAAACCCAAAATCTTAAAAGGCTAATTTTTACATGACATGACAACATCTTTTTAATTTTATTATTTTTATTAAATTTTATTTCTGTGTAATTTGACCCAGTCAAAATGTTCATAGGACATTACAAGATTTCTTCCATATTGGGTTTGAGAGCACATCTCCATGCAATGCAATATAATGTAGTGTCATGTAACATTCTAAGTTGGTCAAAATAAAATAAAAATAAATTATTATTTTATTAATTTTCACTAATTATTACCTTGGATTTTGAGCTTAGAACCCATGGTGTTGACTCATCCATCCTATTCCATAGGACGAACCACATTGGTTGGTTCGAAATGCATCGACAAAATTCTGTCTTATGTGATTTACGCTGAAGCTCTCCTTATAACCATGACAAATCACAGAAGTCTCAATTCTACAATTACAAGATCTCTTCCATATTAGGTTTGAGAGCACCTCTCCAAGCAATGTAATGTAATGTAGTGTCATGTAATATTCTAAGTTGGTCAAAATAGAATAAAAATAAATTATTATTTTATTAATTTTCACGAATTATTACCTTGGCTTTTGAGCTTCGAACCCATGGTGTTGACCAATCCATCCTATTTATGTGGAATATAACTTATTTAAAGGAGGAAATTAAACCAACGTAGATTCACCTTAACTACGCACATTTGATTTGATCCCTCTGGGTGCTTGGTAGATCCAACGTTAAAATGAATCTAGACTAGTTTAAGTATAAAAAATGAATAAACAAAAACTATTTTTAAAAATTTAATAAAAAATTTAATTTATTTTTTTTATTTTAAAAATCTATTTACAAATATTTATTGGAATGATTGAAAGATTACAATTTTCCCTATTGACCATACATTTTACCTTCAAATGCATGATAAACTTTTATATGGTTTTCTTTTTTATCATATATTATATATAATATATATTATTATATATTATATGGGCCAAGCACCCAGAGGGATCAAATGTTTAGGCACTCGGTAGATCCAAAGTTAGGATGGATTTAGGCTAATTTAATTCCTCCCTTTAAATAAGAAATATTCCACATGAATACCATGAGTTATTATCATTGGTTCTTAATACCACAGATCATTTTTGTTTTCATTTTTATTTTCTTTTTAAGGTTATTTTATTTTATTTTTGTTATTTTTTTTAGTTAAAACACTTACATTACATTAATCTTTTTATTTATTTTTATTTTTTGACCTACTCAAAATGTTTGAAGGACATGACATTAGAAATCTCATCCATATTGAGCTCGAGAGTGCCACTAGGCACAATGAAATTGATACTTTAGGTTAAAACTCATACATATTGTTATATATTTTTTACTAAACAAAATATTGTAAAAATATTTATCCCTGCCACTAGGCACAATGAAATTGATACTTTAGGTTAAAACTCATACATATTGTTATATATTTTTTACTAAACAAAATATTGTAAAAATATTTATCCCTTCATGTACATATACTAGTGCAATATTTAAAAGGACATATTCTCTAACATCCCTCTTAAAACCACTTAGAAATTAAGTATATATTACCAATAATTTGTCTTTTAAAAATATAATATATGCATGATTTTCTACCTTCATTGAATAGCCCTTGAACATTTCTTCACAAAGGTAACAAATCGTTGTTTTCCAAAATTCTCTTTACCTCTTCAACAATTAAGGGTTATTGTATACTCTTTGCATTAAATTCGACTTGTCGCCTAGATTTGATTAACATGGTATGGAACTTTACTTATATATTTTATTTGTTTCGCAATGTTTTCACTCACAAATTTAGGGCTATGGAAAGCTAAGGTGTTAGCCTCGCTAATTTTTCCCCATAGCTTAAGGATGCAATTATTTTTGCATTCCTTTATATAATACCACAAACTTACAATATTATATCAAAATTTAAAAGTTAATATTACAAATGTGGCTAACCTTATATAATATAAGTCCATACATTTTACAAAATAAATATATTTATGTCCTCGTGTTAAATTCATGTTTCTTTTCCTTGGAGAAATTTTATATACTTTACTATATTGTCAAGGGTTCTTGACCCTTTGAAGCCTTCGTGGCTACCTTGTGCCTCCATGGTGGCCTCATAGCATTCGATCAATGTAACACATGGGAGGAGGGTTCATGGACCAATAAACCATTAGACATGTGTTGAGTTCAATGGTGATGATTTGTTCGGGGTTTAATCAACAATGAGCATTACTCTAACTTTGTTAGGGTAACTACCTACGTAGTCCCTTTGACACTTTGGCCTCATTTACATTTGCACAGGTTAAGAGATGAGCTTTGCAACCTCAAGTTTAAGTTGGTAAATAATAATGTTTTACCCTATATTCAAAGCATTTTTTACCATCATTTGGATTGTCTTGTTTGAAATACTAGCAGGAAAGAGGTTTGCATGTTGGGAGATAGGGTTTGCCCACCAAGTTTAACTTCTAACACAATTTAAACCTCACGGTCTATTCATTTACTTTCCTTTTCTGTATGTACAACTCTATGCAACTTTGGATAAGATATTTGTAATTAACTATGGCTAATTTATTTTCTTTGCTCGGTGATACATGTATAGGTCAATCCCTGGATTTTTCTAGAGGTTATAGTCTTGAGAACATCATCTATAGAGATTTTTCCTAATGCCATCCATTTCATGTGGCTTTCTTGACTGTAATTCTTAGGAATTTAAATCCAAAATCAAAACCTGGTTTTGATTATTTTTTAGGACTATATATATATATATATATATATATATGTATATATAATATATGACACTGTAGCGAATTATTTTCACTATAACAAGGCTTTGGAGTGGGAATTCTTTTCTTTCTTGTCAAAGGTAAGAGAAATTACCAGTTACCTTCAAATTCCCTTTTACATATTCTTATGATAAATTCCTAAGTGTTTTAAGACCAGAATAAGATTGTTCTTCTCATTGTTTCACAAGTTAGTCCATGTTCGTGCTTGGGTTTTTCTATGTGACATTTGTGGGGTTTAAATACTTCTAATTTCCTTCTGTCCGTTGTGGCCACTATAGGTGCTTACTTTATGTTATCCTTTATAAGTCCTTGATGGTGTCTTTAGGCTTCAATTTTTCCACTAGCTACATAGGATTTGGTTATAGTTAGCGTATTTGTAAAAAATAAAGGGCTTGTAATTGGCTAGGGTTTCCAAATTTTTCTTCTATGATTTTCTTGAGGGTTCAATAAAATTCTTTTGGGAAGAAAGCTCAGTCATCACAAAATGTAATGTTTATTTATAATTTAATTAATGATTTTCCCATTTTGTTAACTCAAGTTCTTATATTAGGTTATGTAAATTATAGTTGAAGCCTACAGGGCCAGAAACAAGATTTTCTTCTCCTTTTTGGGAAAAGCAAAAATGTATAATTATATTCTTTTTCTTTTTTTTTTAATTTATTTCATGCTAATATATTTATAGTCAAATTTATTATGCCCTTGATAGATTTGTTCCTTTTGGTTATCCATGCATGCATATAATGTAAATTCTTTATGCCCTTCCATACGATTATCATGGGGATATTGGCATTTATGGCATTATTAATTTTTATTTATCTCCTTGTAACCATGCATGTGTGTAGGGTATCTTTTACTACAACTTATTTATTGTAATGATAGTAAATCTATATAAACTATGTAATTATTATTTAATTTAGCATACATAAACTAGGCTAGGGGCTTGAAGGACTCTTGTCATTGGGGACCACCTAAGGTTTTCCTTAGGCCCTATTATTATTTTTCCTAGGACTAGTTCTCTTGGCCAGTTGAGAAGGTCCCTTCCATTGTCATGGGCCTAAAACATGCTCACCTCGACATGAAAAATTTCTTGTTCAAATCAACTATACTACTAAATGTCTTATAATAATCCTATTTACTACGATCGGTATATATATACACACACACACGCCTTTTGTACAATTTCCAGGAATATAGTTTTTAATTCAAGTGAAGTGTTAATGTTTAAATGTAGATTGTGTACATAGTGTTATTCCTCTTACCTCCTTGGTACTTCTTCTAGCTTAATAAAAAAATGGTTTCTCTATTCATATCCTCCTATATAGTTGATACCAGGGTTAGTCCTTGGGTAGGTTTCCTTCCCCAGTCATTCAAAACAGAAGGAAAACATACTTTGTGCCTATAACCACCAATTTTCTGACAACAAAAACAATACAAATACACATACATCGATATATATTTCACTCACATTTGCATTCATTTTTATGCTAATACCTAGAATCATTTAAAACCATAATAACATCCTACTCCATTCTTTCATAACCCTCAATAGCCGTAAATAACTTAATTAACACAAAATTATCTAGACATTCATGTACTTATCTAAATGTTTCCTAGAAATGTATTAAAGGATGTCATGTTCCCCCCAAACATGGACTACATTTCTCAATAGTTCTCCCCAAGCTCCAACTCCTCTCTTCCAGAAGCACAAATTAGTAGTTCTTTGTCAGTTCACACCCCCTTAACACTTAGTAGTGTCCCGCTAATTTTTGGGTTTCGGTCAATCTTTCTCTCCCAATGTCCATTTCTTTTAATCTAACTGCCTTTATTTCTCGCATCCTTCTTTTCGCAACTTCCACCCTGTGGTAGTGTGTTTGTTACTATGGATAACCAAATACACCTTCCTTGGAGTTGGTTATTCTCTACAAGGGAAACACGAGAGATTGGTTGTTGTTAGTGGAAAAACATGGGTAAACAAAGAACTGTAAAAAATTAAAACAATGCATACATAAACATAAACTAAAACTAAGAAATAAACACATGAACAATGCCTAATGAAGCAAACACATCAACAAAGTAATTTAAAAGGGTTCCCTTCATTTATTCTTGAGTGTAGAAGATATACAATAGATGAATAAAAGATGCTTTCATAGAATTTCTTGAGTATTATTGTGCTAAAAAATTATTAACAAGGAAGTTTATTTCCTCAATCTCCTTGCAAACTTCCTCTCTCTCTCAAAGAAGTATGAAGACTCTCTCAATCATGAAATCATCTTCTTAATGAAATCCTTAATCGCTAGGGAGAAATTTTGTCAACATAAAAATTCTTTTCCTTTTCTTCTTTCTTAGCTCTCCTAGAACATGTATTTATAGAGTTACCTTGACACTCCTCCTCTCCTTGGCTCATGAATATTGTGGTTCACCTCATAAATGAGATGAGAGCTACCAATTCCTTGTCTTTAAGGCTTCTTGGGGCTCAAGGCTGAAATTTGTTAGCCCATCATATTAAGATATGGAGTGTTGCTCAAGAATGTTTGTCGCCTGAGTTGTTGACTAGACCTTTCATGACCACGTGGCTATCGAAGAAATAGTCGCGCGACCGTTAATTTTGGATAATGGTGCACCCGCGCAACACACTATTTTAACTTGAACCTTAGGAAAGATTTTGATTTTTGGTCTTCATGGTGTTTCCAACTGAAAATATCACCATTGTATGTGTTGATCACTAACTTTGAGTGTCTCTTAATGCGTATAGATGAGTGTCTCTTAATTTATGATAGTGGCTAATGAATAACTATTACAATCATGCAAGAAATGGTCCTCTCAAGTCAGCATTTATGTGGCTGACATGATGATGGTTGATGATGATAACTGCTTACGCCCTAAAGGGTGCCTTCTAACAAATAGGATGAACTAGGTGCCCTCATGCATCAAAAGTGAAGCATTGTTGAATCAAGTGTTAAAGGGTGCATGGGTCTTCGACTTTGGGTACCTCCCATGCATCGAAATGTAAGCACTATTGAATGCGGTGTTAAGGGATGCATGGGTCTTCTACTAAATGAGAGAGCTGTAGCAGTCATAATGTATGATACTACCCTGACATGAAAAGAAAATTATGGTCCCGAATGTCAAGGAGACCAATGAAATGAATGGGAAATAATGATTCCCAATGTGCCACCCGAGTTTGTCCCTTAAGGGGGGGAGCAACCAAGGTACAATTTTGATCCTAGAAGATGGATGTTCAAGTCAATAGGAAAGAAGTGCCAACCACCCGAAATGCTGATTTGGGGAATCATGGTAAAGGGATAAAGATGAATATAACATGGTGGGTCATAAAGGCATGATAATGAGATCCACTAGTATGGGTGGATACAGACAACTGCCTCAGGTTGGAGCTATAATGCGAGTGGTGACAATCAAAACAATTTTTCTAGGGGGAATTCCCCTAGAGTCGGTAGGACATCTAGGGTAGGTATGAGCATGTTCTGATTGTCGTGATAAACCATGGATGAGAGTGGATAATGGTGTTGTGATATAAGCGAGCTCCAACCAAGGGAGACTAGGGACTACAGCCGGGTACAAGACATAAAAATATGGGTGGGAATCCTTTTTTTTTTTTTTAAATTGTACCCTTTCCAAAAGAATGTAAAAGTGGTTTGGGATGTATAGACACGGAGACGAGTGCCCCAAGAAAATGACAGCCTGCGTAATGATGCAGGTAGGGTTTTTTGATGAGGGCGGGGACCCCATTGATTGGTCTCGGTGTGAGGTTGATGAGGCATTAGAAGTGACTCAAATTGGCTCTTCCGTATGTGGGAATGATAGGCTAAATGTATAATGCGGGAGTGTGTTCGACTTAATCCAACAAAAAATTAAAGAGTTGGCCTGTGAGTAGGGTTGGTAAGGAATAAGTAAAGAAGAGGAGAATGAGGTTGATCTTCAAGACATGTGAATGAGATGGCACTGGAGCCTGAGTTTATGGTCATAGATCTCGTTAGTGTAAGGTGTTCTATAAAATGAGGTGATCTGTGTATGGGAGGTGTTATCGACGACATGGACTTTTACCAGGTACAAGTAGAAGGTGGTGGTATACGTGGTTGAGATGATGGACCCTATGGTGAATTTCATAGAAATGATGCCAGGATATGCAAAGATTTATGGGAAGCCTATCATGTTGAGTGAAGAATGATACCTTAATTGGCGATGGTCGCGAGTGGACTGATTTTGCTAAGAAACTGTTGGGATACCTGTAACTTAAACAACCAATACCCCAAGTGAAAAACATCTTGTTGAAATAATATGTAAGTTGAAATGTACTAAACCATATGAATCGAAAAAAGGGAAAGACATACCAGAGAGGTACTCTAAAATGTGAAACGGGCCCAAAAACTGAGTGTGATGTGGAAATGGTACGGAGGGTACCATGATGAAGATGACACCTTCCTGATCTTAATGTCGCTAACTATTTTGTGAGCTCCCACATGAGTCATAGGAAGGTGACATAGAGGGTGATATATAGGGTGAAGTGGACAATATGCTACCTCATTTGTACCTACTAATGTGGACGACCGAGTTAGGTCCATGAGTTGTTTTCTTCTATTGCAGTCAGCTTGTGCACCCAGGTAGCACGCGAGGATAGCTAGGGAAGAGGTCACTACCCAATATTTGTGATTTTGATAGCTTAGGGTAGATAGGCCATACATTATGGCTTGTACGAACCTTTTTTAGGGAAAAATCCAAAACCCTCGTGTGGGTTTAAGCAAAAAAGTCGCACGATCACACGAATGTGAGTGAAAAAGGAGCAATATATTCATGCCGAGAACCTCGCAGTTTTGTGGGTAACAGGTGTGCTGGTGCGCAAGTGTTTGAGGAATAGTCACGTGACCCATGCGTCTATGAGAGAAACAAACACGAGGCTAAGGGGTCAACATCCTCGCAAGTAAGGGGATGGTTGTCACATGGGTGCACGATTGTACATGGAAAATCAATGTGGCACCACGCGTTTTCCTGTTAGTAATTTGATTTCATTTTTATTTATCATTTCTAAAAGTTTCATGAAGTCTTAGGCAGTGGCTTGAGACCTTGCCATGAAAAAGTGGCTCAGAATCTAGGGTCATTGGCTCAATACTATTTGAAAAAGTCCACAATTGTTGGCATGCTTTGCTATGGGAGTGACTAGAAGGCCTTAGTCACATTCATTGCTTGTCATGGGAGCGACTGAGGGTCCAGATCAACAAAATGATAATTTGTTTAAGGGGTTAAGCACCTATAAGTGTTGGTTTTCTCCTTAAGGGTATACAGCTCCCGAGGAAGGTCAAATTGTTTTTTTTTTTTGTCGATTCCACTTCCTTAACTATACATGGGGAGTTGAATCACATCATAGTATCTTCTCATCACATTTTTACCCTAGTGGACCGGTTAGCTTGGGTAAATGTGGGTGGATGGTGTTACAACGAAAGGGTCGCCAACATGGGAAATAAATGATGGGACAAAAGGATAAAGGATGATTTTGGATGCTACAAGATTTGGGTATGATTTTTTTTAGCCAATACCTTGTATTACTATGCTACAACATATAAATTGTAAGTCATCCAAGGACTCCAGTATTAGATTTGAGTTGGTATATGTAACAACAAATTATAAATTAATAAATATATTTGAATTTTGTTTTTAGTTCTCATGATTGGGTTTAAATAACTCTATATTTATACTCTGCAATATATTTATTTGAATTAATTTAACATAGTATTAAGAAAAAGTAGTTGGGTCTTTGCGCTCTATATAAAAAATTCTAGTCATGTACTTCATGTGTGAAGGCTACATAACTTAGAATTGCACCAACATGTGAATAAGGTAACACCACATGGGCATGAGATGAAGGAAAATGAGAGAATGGAAAGAGGATGACATATATCTTTGTGTAATTTGACTTGTTGTCAAATGACTAAAGATAAAAAAACACTTTGTTTATCATGTAGAATTGTAAAATATGATCATTTTTGGATCACTATGCAACCGAGTAACTTTACAATGTTGTTATCATAGAAACGAGGAAAATTCCATATGATGAAGCTATATAACAAATCCGATAAAATAAGGCTTATTTGGGTTGCGTTATATGGAATTATTTGCTAAACCAATCAATTATAGAAGCATTTTTTAATGTAGCATGAAGTCAAAGGCGTTAGAGTGCTATAACAAAAATATAGAAAATATTAATGGGAATGTTATGGAGTGTATGTGTCTTCATTGTTAATATCTTGTAACTTATTCAATCTGTATGAAAATCTATCTATATTTGGTCTTCATAATGACATTATATATCTTATATATAAAAATAGAAAAGGAAATTTTATTTGTCAAAGCATGGGTTTCATTCTTAAGTCTAGGTCAAAGCATGTTCTTCATGCTTCTAGAGATTTCTAGGTCAAAGAAGAAATTTATTCATGTATTATAGTCCCTTTTGGACTCAATGTAACAAAAGAAAATAATTATTTTTTTGTCAAAAAAGAAAAATTATCCTCCAAGACAAACTCGACCTAAAGAGGCCTATTTGACCCCATAAGAAGGCTATAAATAAGAAATACTTTGACTCATTTGGAACTCTCTCTCAATCAAGTTTGATTTGCAATAGTGAAGAAGGAAGAAAAGCAAAGAAGACAAGAAGAAGAGAATGAAGTCAGAGAAAGGAAGATCTCTTGGGAAAGAATTCCTTTCTATCCACATGTTTGAAGTTGTATAGGGTTTTTGTGTGAGTTGCAAGGGATGAAATTGCACGTAGAAATTGTAGACCCAAGTTGCATGGCAAAGATTCTAAATTGAAGTTGTTTTGACTATGTTTGACCTTTTTTTTACTTTGGAAGAATTTGATTCATTTGATTTTGGTTCGGTTAATAATAGATAGTGTACCACATTGTTTTTGTTAGTTCTCCATTAATTTATCTTTGTATATTTAATTGTGTTTTATTATATGATTGCTTGATGTCTGCACTACTAGTAACAATGCCACTTTTCCCTAGATTACAACATTGGTTTTGTTTCCAGTAGTTATAACTTGAGTGACAAAGTATGCAAGCATAAATGTTAACATTAGAGGAGATACAATTATGGTGTGAGACAAATATCAATAACCATCTAAAGAACTATACACGAAGGAATCAACTATCAATTGCAGAAGACAGAGCCAACTTCTTCACAGAAGCACACGAGTAGTATATCGAAGATACCTTGATAGAAATCAAGAACTTCCTCGATTGATTCACCCATGAAAAAAACCTGAGAACAAAACTATTAACGGCCAAATTTTATTTAAATTATAAAAAAATGGTTGAAAAAACCTACATGAGTGGGTTGAGTCGATTCTCGATGATGTTTTTGAAGAACAAGAAATAGAATATTGAACGTTTGTCGAACTCATTAAGGCTAGATTCTATGACAACTTGCACAACGATTTTTTTTTTCACAATTCCTACCCTTTTACATAAGTTTCTTCTTGAAAAGGGCGTAGGACATATTGTTGAGTATTGACTCCCGTTGTAGACTCTAACCAATACCGATTGTTGAAAGGAGCAAACTGATTGGCGAAAATTCCTCGACGCCCATTGTAAAGACATCAAAGAAGCATGGGATTATATTTTATGTAAATAATATTTGTCATTGAGTACTTATCAATGAAATGAAAGTAAGTTGGGTTGGCATGGGGCAGGGGGTAAGGAATTGTGATAAATAAAGAAGGGAAAAGGAAAAGAAAAAGAGTAAATTTGGAGAGTACATGTAAATCATAAATATGGAAGGAAGAAGGTCGACTATAAGAAAGAAACAAGAAAGTGATCAATGGAATAATGACTGACTATATAAAAAATTGGCTGACATACAAAAAATAGCAAGGGACAAGAGACAACAATGACAAGAACAAATAAGAGAAAAAGAATACTAGAGGAAAAGAATGAAGAATCGAGAGCATGAGAGAAAATATGCATGAGACTCCTCAGACGAGGTGAAAGGCATAAAACCACCTACTTTGACGTAGAATAATGTTCTACTTATAAGCCCTAGAGAGAAAGTAGCGTTGGAATACAAAATTACTGAGAGGGGAGGGTGAACTAGTAATAGTGAGGTTCTTAGAGATTTAAGAACAAATATTTGTTTCTTTTCTTGTAGTCAGTTACTTGTGAGTGCACTCATCATCCAATATAAGAAAACAACTAGATAATCTAGTCACATGTACACACAATCCATCGAATGAGCAGCACACACATATTGACAGAGGTATTTTTTATGTGGAACACCAAAGGGAGGAAACCACCAATTTGTTTGTTTTTATGATATAAATTAAGCACTTACTTAATTATATCAATTTGTTTGTGAGCACCCATTCACAGGAGGCCCCAACCACCTTCAGATAGCAAGCCACAAAATACCAAGAGGCATCAACCTCTTATGAATGTAGACCACCATTTTCTTTATCCACTATTCTACTTTTCATACAATTTTAAAATTGAAAACAAAGGCTAATACATATACACAGAAATATAAATCAAATATACTATAATACCAACCCCTTTCCTTCAGCTTTGCAGTTCTCCTCTAAATTGTGCTCCCTTATGCTCCACAAGCTTTGGTCATGACCCTCTACAACATTGTATCTTAGTTAAACACTTGGCATATTCACCCTTTCATTTACACACTCACTATGTTGCACTCTTCAACTCACAACAATTCTACACTCCCACCTTTGCTCAACTACACTCCACAATTTTGTTCCACTGTTGCACTAGGAACAATGTTGTCTCTACTCTCTCTCTACTTGATATGGTTCTAAAACATGGCACAATTTGTTGTTGTTCCATCAAGTTTCTTGTACTTTGCAACCATATTTAATTCTAGCGATGGGATTAATTCATTCAACCATCACAGTCACATTGAATTGATGTCTGGTTATTTGGGTGTCTCCCATAATGAGAATGTGTTCTTATGCATCCTGCACGCTCCAACAAGTCTTAACATTCCTCATAAATTCCCACAAAGGAATAAGTGTATTAAATGTGCGGCTCTCCTTCCTATAGTCACTGCACAACTCTGTTAGAGCCCATAGATTTACTAATATGGTGTCCTTAAGTCATTCTCTTCATTTATTTCCCCATGGTGTGCATGTAATTTTCAAAGGAGGTTTGCTTCAACTAAAAACTGACTTTATAGTCACCATTAATCAAATGCTGCCAACTTCTCTGTGCACATTTACTATCGACTAATACATCTTTTGTAGAATGCACACTGGAGCTACCGCCTCATCGATACCTGTCGCACAATGCCAAGTATGACACACAGGTCAAAGTTTTTGACTCATACATTAACCACATGTTTCTCCATGGGTTGGATATCTAAAGCCCTTGAATAGGTAACATTTATAAAATATAGTTTCACAAGAGTTATAGGCTTCTGGGCTTCCAGACACTAGCACACTAGGGTGCACTTTCCTTGGATTTTAGCCCGTGCTCTTGTAAATATTTTCCCACAGTGGATTTTCCTTATTCATGACTTCAAGGCCCTTGGTCTTCATTAATTCTAAGAAACCAAGTCCTTGTGCTAAGGCCTAAAGCTCCCTGCTCCCCGCCACATAGGTGCTCCTTTATGAATTAACAATTAGTTATGGGGTTCTGACCCTCTGAGGTATGTTGCTTGAGATAATTTTGAATAATATCCATAATCTATACCTTTTGTATTCATCATTAGAGGAAAATCAATTACATACTTTCCTATAATATAATGTATAATGTTGGGTGGATTAACTGCCCAAATATTTTTAGGCCATGAAGTTCTTTTCAAACTTTGAATGGAATGAGTAGAACACTGGGTCTTCACTGAAAAAGCAATACCATATCACGTGTGTTCATATTGCGGCATAAAAAATGAGGAAAATATCAAATATTATATTGAGCATATGATAGGGGGGCAAAGGGTTTTTATATGTTGTATAGAAATATGTGTATTATAAGGTATTGTTTATACAATACATTGGCCTCGTGGAGGAAAAGCAAGTGGGTTGGAGAAATAGAGGTTCAAGAGTATTGTGGGAGTATTAAGAGTGAGAGGTGGAAGGAATAAAATATGGTAATATTAGGTCAATAGTAGCCTAATATTTAAACCTATGGCCCTAGTATTGATGTGCAATTCATAGTAATGTTAAATTCTTAAAGTAAAAGTGGCATTCTCCTTATCTTTCATTTTCATCCTTTTACTTAAATTTTTAACATTACCATGAAATTACTCAGGATGTTTGAGAGTGGTTTGGACCTCATTAGATTTCATATGGAGAAATTATAATTTTAGATCTCACTCAAAATCCAATAAACTTATTAGTTTTTCAGGATTTCAGGACTGGGGGGATTGCAATGTTTCCATTGGATTTTATCATGTAGTAAGGTATGTAACTCGTATTTAATCAGAGAACCAAGGCCTCTATGTACCTTGATGTTAGTGACATTGGTTATCTAACTCCTCTATCACGACCTTACTAAAAATGTACATGTCACACAAACAAAATCTTGACTTGACATGCTATGTTTTCTCTATCTTATGTTAATGCTTAGAGGGTGATATTGATGACAAAGATCCCAACATAGGCAATGATTTTGATGATATGTAGGTATTTGTTGTAGCATGATTTTTTTCTATACTAGAGGCCATCCAAAGCCTATTTGTTGATGTATTTTTGGTTCAGAGATGGATTGCAATAGATGTTGTTTTGGTTATGTGCACCCTTACATGCTATATAAATGAGAACTTGTAATTTGTGGACGTATGGTTGATGAAGATTATAATTACTAGATGAATGATGTTATATGGTTTAATCCATGTTTTTATAATTTTTTATAAAAAATTCATCATTCTACATGATTTTGTTGACATATATGCATCAAAATATATAAAAATATATATTATATAAAATTCACTCCCAAAATCACTCCCAACTTGGGAGCTTTTGAAAATGTCACTCCTTGCTCCTGCTTCCACTCCCACTTTTCGATTCTACTCTCGCTTCTCGCTTCCGCTCCCATTCCCAAGCAACCTTATTCCAAGTCAAACATGTATCACATTACTAATACCTATATGATCTATGTTTGATGTGTGCGTTAGATGTTTTACCTGTTGCTCAGCTAGTGAACCTCCCAATGAAGGGCTAGTTTAGAAGACAACATATATGGCACCTTCACACTTTCCTTACATTAGTGATGAAAAATTTAAATGAAAGTGTAGGAGATAGTGATATCAACTATTTCTTGGTAGAGGGCACATGCATGCCATAGGAGATGGTGAAATAGACTATTGTTTGGAAGAGGTTGCATGCATGCTAAGGGCACGAATGTCACACCTTTAGTTAATTCCAGTTTAGATGTTGTTTCAAATTTAGCAATTTCGGTTTTGGATAGAGCTTTTCTATAATTAGAGCTTTCTTTTGTTATTTTTAGCATGCATAATCTATTCTTACTAAGAGGGTGCAGATCCTTATTCAGTTAGAATACTTATGCGTGACAAATTCCCATCTTAGGTAGAGGACGCAGATTTCAAGGAAGGGATGCACGCTTGCATGCTCTAGTTCATATTTTGATGGAGACACACTTACTTGGCACTCTTACCATGCAACTATGGTGCGTTAGATGATCAAGTTAGGGCTATGATTTGTCAAATTCCAGCCAAATAGGATTTTTCATGTGTCCATATTCATTGTACTTTCTCTCCTCTTCCTATTCTATAAGTGATGAAAGGTGCGGCATTTTGTTGATTACTGAGGTTTTTTTTAATTGTTCCAGTGTATCTTTTTCAATATTCAATCGAAGATAGATGCAATTGAGAGTTCAAATCTATGTGTTCTCCATTCAAATTACACAGTATGTATTTTTAAATCAACCAACTTATATCTTCCTCTTTTTAATTGAAACTTTCAAGTTTTCAGCTACCTAATATTCAGGTTATTCTTTCTATGTGCAAAATTTGCTTACCATTGTTAATGAAAATAAAGGGATATAAATAAAAATGGGTATAAAAAATGCTAATGAAAAAATGGATACCTACAATATCTAGTGAAAGTTGGTGTTTTTGAATTGGGAAGTTATAATGGGTTTGTGTTGGGAGGGGGTTAAATAAAGTTTTTTTAGAGGTATTTTCCAATATGTAGTTAAATTAAGGTATTGCTTAGTATGCCATGACCGCACCTGCAATGTTAGAGGTTCATTGAGTGAAGCCCCCATGGACTGAAACAATGTCCATAATTTGTACCTTTTGTAGCCACTACGAGAGGAAAATCAATTAAATACTTTTAAAGTAATAACTTTCATATGAGAAAACATATAGGGTTTGTTAACATAGAATAATCACATGGTAAAAACTAAAGTGAGAAAATAATCACAAAGTTAACTTAGTTTCTGGTGGGAATATGATATCTTGTTTAGAAATAAACTTTATCAATGTAATACCTTCAATGCTTTGCTTCCATGTCATACAACACATACATGCAATCCAAAATTATTTACAAAAACTTTTCTAAGATAGAGGTGTATGGTTATTTCCTTATTACACCAATGCATATGGGACCCTACCTATTATTTTTTGTTTTAAGTTTCATTTTCTAACATTTATTGTTTTTTTTAGAGGAGAATTTATAATTATCCCAATGGTTTGTACTTTTGCAAGTAGGTGTGTTAACAAAGGCCAACAACTAACGAGTTTTTCATTGATGTTTATGTTTTGTAAATTAATGAGAATCTTCTGTCTTTTTTTCATAATTTTTATCAATTGGAAATTTCAAAATGTTATAGCTATGGGTATACGTAAACTTTTTTTTTTGACACACTTATAATAGTCAATATATTGGGAAATTCATGAAAGAAATATTTTTGTAATTCTTGTTTTTTAGCTTAGCTAAACCTTTTTAAGAACTAAATTCTTTAATTCATTAAAAAAAACGAAGATTAATCACATGGAAAAGCTTAGCCAATCAAGTTTTAGCTATTTGGTAAGTATCTCATGTGTGTGGTTATTCGTGTAGTTGGCGAAACTACTCCTCCATCACACCATTAGAATTTTAATTTTCAAAGTCAATTAAGTGATCTGGTTGTTAAAATGAGGTATGTGAGCTTGAATGAATTGCTTCTATATTTCCCACAATCATTTTGCTTATTTAATCCCTAATCATATCGGTCTTATTATTCTAGTCCTCCATTTTATGACAAAGTTCATTACTCTACTTGTTGATAATTATAAATTCACGATATGCTTGGTGGTACTAATATATTTTAATTATAAAACCATGTTCTACATTAATGTGCATGTTACCTTTTGAGCACAAACATTTTTGCACTTTATTAGATGGATCAAAGTTTCTCATGAATATATTTTTCTTCCACTAACATAGTGTCCATAAAAAACAAAACATGATCCTATGACAGTTAACAATGTCTATATAAATCCACCACACAATGTTAACAATGCAGATGTCTACATAAATCTGTTGGAACATTCCTTGTAAGCTAAACTAATAATCTTATAAACGAATCTATTGGAATTGATATATCCACTCTGCCACAGGAAACAATAATAGCAAGCCTTCTCCTTCTCTGTAAATGAAGAGAGAGATATGGAGGAGGAGAAGGCTTGCTATTACTGTTGTGTGCAACAGAGTGGATAGATTGATTCCAATATATTAGCTTAGTAGGATTGTTCCAATAGATTATCTTACTAGGATTGTTCCAACAGATTTATGTAGACATCTACATTGTTAACAGTGTTTTGCTTTTGATGCACACACTATGTTAGTGAAAGAAAAATAGATGCATGAGAAACTTGGATCCATCTAATAAAGTGCAAAAATGTTCCCGCTCAAAAGGTAACATGCACATTAATGTAGAACATAGTTTTATAATTAAAATATATTAATACCACCAAGCTTACAAGTAGAGTAATGAAATTAGTCACAAAATGGAGGACTAGAATAATAAGACCAATATGCTTAGGGATTAAATAAGAAAAATGTTATGGGAAAGAGAGAAGCAAGTCATTCAAGCTCCCATACCTCATTTTAACAACCAAATCACTTAATAATAGTTAGAGTCCAATTTATCATAAATAATTAATAATAAACCTAGATCACTTAATATCACGACTTAATAAACCTAGATCACTTATTTAAATAAGTAATTAATAACTTAGATCACTTAATATCGCGACTTAATAAATGATCAATAATAAACCTAGATCACATATTTAAATAATTAGAGTAATATTAAGTAATTAATAATAAACCTAGTGTTCTCGTGTTGAATTTTCTATAGAAAGGAAAGTCATGAAAACAAAGCCTAGAAAGAAAAATAAGAGATGAAACAAAAAGTTTGTGTGGAAAAACATTTTATGTAGGCTTTCATTAGTGAGCTATAACCTCGATATCATTTCCATTGGTTTCCATGATCCATAAAGGGAGCCTACAAAATCTCGCTCACTTTGGACGAAAAATGACTTACTTTCCTTCTTGCCTGATTTCCTATGCTTCTCCCATATGAACTTCAAAGCTCTCCATTTGTGGATCATCGAAACCAAGGGAAATGGTATCTAGGTTATTTTCACCCACTGATTTTACAAAAAATGAAATCTTACAACAAATGTTGTTTCCTGCAAACGATTAGTTTTATGCACTAATCTTTCGAGTGTTGTTTACATGGCTTTTAGGTTTCCATAAAATTGTCCATATCTTTTTTGGAACCAAATTGACCTCTGGGTCATAATAAAACTGCAAATAAACAACTTTGTAAACATCAGGTTTACCGGAAGAATCAGAAAGAAAAATACTACTAAGAGCAAGAATTGATCAAACACTTTCTCACAGCTATTAAATTTTTTAAACAGTATAGATGTAATAATGTAATGTAAAGTTTTTTTGTCTTAACTTTAGATCTATAAAAGAAAGATCAAGATAGATCAAACTTTTTATATGCAAGTCGCTACATAATTAAAATGAATCTTGTTTGTTTTAATTATTATTTTTGTTAAAACTAATATAGGTCCATCTTAAATACTATTTTAACATGAATCAAAATTTGTTGGTTCTAATACTCAAACAAAATTAAATTCCAAGAACCTTTGCCAAAACAAATGTCGACTATGTGAATTTTCCAGTTCTAATACTCCAGTGAAATTAAATTTCAAGAACTTACCCATGTCAAGGCAATTGCTGCGCATACCAAGTTAAGCTTGTTGTTGAAGAAAGTCCATCGGCCTAAACATGACATAACTAAATTTATTCATTGCGAGGAAGCTGTTAGCCTCTCTCACAAAACAATAATAAATCCAAAAATAAATATATAAATTAAATATTACAAGTTAGGAATGTGCCTCTCTTGGGTTGTTCCTCTAAGATAGGAGTTAGTTTAGCTAACTCCTATATTGGTGTGTGTCTGGTGAGAAATTATCTCAACCAAATGTGTCTAAGATAGCACACACTATCTTGAGAACACTGCTCTCATCTATTTATTTGTAACACTATATTCAATTATTTTAATAATGAATAGAGAGAATACCTGAGGAATCCATGAGGCTGAAGCCTTTTCCACCATTATTTGGTGTCTGGTTTATTATGTGTGCTTTATATATTTGTCTGAGTTAATTTCTTTTTCAATATGTGGTATTAGAGCGAAGTCTGGAACAGAAGACATGCAGCCAAGAATAGTGTCGAGCGCATTAAAAAAGCAAAGACAAGCATTTATAAAAATATCAAAGACATCCAAAAAAACAACGACTTAACAAATTCTGTTAATTCAACATCTCTCAATTTTGGAGGCTCAACGCTGGAGAGCAGGGCTTGATGGATTCTTCGACGCAACTAGTTCCATGCTGAAAACAGGTTCCATGCTGTCAGTTTTCTCTCACACTTGCACAATTATGGGTTTTGAAGCATCACAAAAAGTGTAACATTGTATCGTTGGATTTTTGCTATCACATGCATATGGAGGCACTGCTACTATCGCTCTAAAGACGATCACTTTTATGATGTAGTGTACAATCACATCACCACAGATTCATCAGAAGCTTCTCACAGATTCTTTCACACAAGTTGCTTCAACTTGTTCGTCATAGTTCCACGCTACAATAACATTACTTCAGTGGAAATGTTGTAAAAGATGAAATATTGATGACCTTAATACTTAATAAAATAAAATGATAATAACAAAATTTATTCATATATATTTAAATTGCTTTAATTTAATCATAAGATGTAAAAACTTTACTTGCAGAAGTAGCACCATGACCATACCCATGTTACAGAAGAATCTATTTTTCCCATATTAATTGATTTTTCCATTCACACTTAGTTTTGATCTTAATTCATTTTCTTTTTAGAAACTTAATTCTGGATCTACTAAGTGTGGAGAGGGATCAAATCTCTTTTCATTCTAAAAAGAGATTTGCATATCTAGAAATTTGATGCCTCTTGGAGCCACTACAAGAAATTTGATCATCTCTGAGCTTGGTAGGTCTAGATTTAAGATGAATCACAACTGGTTTAATTAGCCCCTTTAAATAGGCAATATTCCACATGAATACCATGGAGCAATACCATGGACCCATGGTATTGAAAACCCGTGGTATTGGCCCTTGGTATTAATGTGAAATATATCCTATTTAAAGGGGGAATTAAACCTGCCTAGATCCAATCTTTTGATATGCAAATCTCCGTTAAATGGTATTCTACATTAATAAAATGGGACAATAATATGGGTTATTTTTATTGTTATTATCATTTTATTTTTACAATTTTTGTATTTTTTTTTAGAAAGTTAAAATGTTTACATTACATTACTATTTTTATTTAATTTTATTTATTTATTTTAATTTTAATTTTATGTAATTTGACTAATTTAAAATGTTAAATCAAACATTAAGTTACATCTCTACCATACTAGGTTCGAGAGCACCTTTCAACGCAATAATTTGAATTTAATGCCTTCAAATATGCTACATTAGAGAAAAATAACATGAGAAAATCCATAGATTGTCAAAACCCAAAATCTTAAAAAGGCTAATTTTTACATGACATGACAACATCTTATTAATTTTATTATTATTTTTTTAAAATTTTATTGTTGTGTAATTTGACTGAGTCAAAACGTTCAGAGGACATTACAATATTTCTTCCATATTGGGTTTGAGAGCACATCTCCAAGCAATGCAATGCAATGTAGTGTCATGTAACATTCTAAGTCAGTAAAAAAAATAAAAATAAAAATTAGTATTTTATTAATTTTCACGAATTATTACCTTGGATTTTGAGCTTAGAACCCATGGCGTTGAACCATCCATCCTATTCCACATGACATTACAAGATCTCTTCCATATTGGGTTTGAGAGCACCTCTCCAAGCAATGCAATGTAATGTAGTGTCATGTAGCATTCTAAGCGTCAAAATAAAATAAAAATAATTTTTTATTTTATTAATTTTCACGAATTATTACCTTGGTTTTGAGCTTTGAACCCATGGTGCTGACCCATCCATCCTATTCATGTGGAATATAACCTATTTAAAGGGGGAAATTAAACCAAAGTAGATTCACCTTAATTACGCACATTTGATTTGATCCCTCTGAGTGCTTGGTAGATCCAACATTAAAATGAATCTAGACTAGTTTAAGAATAAAAAATGAATAAACCAAAGCTATTTTTAAAAATTTAATTAAAAACTCTAATTTATTATTTATTTAAAAATCTATTTATAAATATTTATTGGAATGATTAGAATTTCCCTATTGATCATACATTTACCTTAAAATGCATGATATATATATATATATATATATATATATATTATATATATATATATATATATATATATATTAATATATATTAGCCAAGCACCCAGAGGGATCAAACGTTTAGGCTCTTGGTAGATCCAAAGTTAGGGTGGATGTAGGCTAATTTAATTCTTCACTTTAAATAAGAAATATTCCACATGAATACCATAGGTTAATATCATTGGTTCTAAATACCATGGATCATTTTTGTTTTCATTTTTATTTCTTTTTAGGGTTATTTTATTTTGTTAATTTTATTTTTATTTTTGTTATTTTTTTTAGTTAAATTGCTTACATTACATTAATTTTTTTATTTATTTTTATTTTTTGACCCAGTCAAAATGTTTGCAAAACATGACATTAGAAATCTATTCCATATTGGGGACAATGAAATTGATACTTTAGGTCAAAGCTCATGCATATTGTTATATATTTTTTACTAAACAAAATATTGTAAAAAGATTTATCCCTTCATGTACATCTACTAGTGCAATATTTAAAAGGACATATTCTCTAACATCCCTCTTAAAACCACTTAGAAATTAACTATAAATTACCAATAATTTGTCTTTTAACAATATGATATATGCATGATTTTCTACATTCACTAAATAGCCCTTGAACATTTCTTCACAAAGGTAACAAATTGTTGTTTTCCAAAATTCTCTTTACCTCTTCAACAATTAAGAGTTATTGTATACTCTCTACATTAAATTTGAATTGTCGCCTAGATTTAATTAACATGGTATGGAACTTTACCTATATATTTTCTTTTTTTCACAATGTTTTCACTTACAAATTTAGGGCTATGGAAAGCTAATGTGTTGACCTAGCTAATTTTTCCCCATAGCTTACGGATGGAATTATTTTTGCATTCCTTTATATAATACCACAAACTTACAATATTATATCAACATTTAAAAATTAATATTACAAATGTGGCTAACCTTATATAATATAAGTCCATACATTTTGCAAAATAAGTATATTTATGTCATGGTGTTACATTCATGTTTCTTTTCCTTGGAGAAATGTTATATACTTTACTATATTGTCGAAGGTTCTTGATACTTTGAAGCCTTCATGGCTACTGTGTGCCTCCATGGAGGCCTCATAGCATTCAATCAATTTAACACATGGGAGGAGGGTTTCGTGGTCCAATAAACCATTAGACATGTTGAGTTCAATGGTGATGATTTGTTCGGGGTTTAATCAATGATGAACATTACCCTAACTTTGTTAGGGTAACTACCTACCCCAGTCCCTCTGACACTTTCTCCTCATTTACATTTGGACAGGTTGAGAGTTGAGCTTTGCAATCTCAAGTTTAAGTTGGTAAATAATGATGTTTTACCTTATATTCGAAGCATATTCCACTATCATTTGGATTTTCTTGTTTGAAATACTAGCAGAAAAGAGGTTTGCTTGTTGGTTGAGATAGGGTTTGCTCACTAGGCCTAACTTTGACCACAATTTGAACCTCACGGTCTGTCCATTGAATTTTATTTTCTATATGTACAACTCTATGCAACTTTGGATACGATATTTGTAATTAACTATGGCTAATTTATTTTCTTTGCTCGATGATACATGTATAGGTCAAACCATGGATTTTTCTAGAGGTTCTAGTCTCGACAACATCGTTTATAGAGATTTTTCCTAATGCCATCCATTTCATGTGGCTTTCTTGACGGTTATTCTTTGGAATTTATCCTAAGTGTTTTAAGACCGAATAAGATTGTTCTTCTCATTGTTTTTCAAGTTAGTCCTTGGTCGTGCTTGGGTTTTTCTATGTGACATTTGTGGGGTTTAAATACTTCTAATTTCCTTCTGTTGGTTGTGGCCACTATAGGTGCTTACTTTATATTATCCTTTATAAGTCCTTGATGGTGTCTTTAGGCTTCAATTTGTCCACTAGCTACATAGGATTTGGTTATAGTTAGGGTATTTGTAAAAAAGAAAGGGCTTTTAATTGGCTAGGGTTTCCAAATTTTACCTCTATGATTTTCTTGAGGGTTCAATAAAACGCTTTCGGGAAGAAAGCCAAGTCATCGCAAACTGTAATGTTTATTTATAATTTCATTAATTATTTTCTCATTTTTTTTTTAACTCAAATTCCTATATTAGGTATGCATATTATACTCGAAGCCTACAGGGCCAAAAACAAGATTTTCTTCTCCTTTTTAGGAAAAGAAAAAATGTATAATTATATTCTTTTTTTAATTTATTTTGTGCTAATAATTTATAATTAAGGTTATTATGCCCTTGATAGATTTGTTCCTTTTGGTTATCCATGCATGCATATAATGTAAATTCTTTATGTCCTTCCATACAATTATCATGGGGATCTTGGCATTTATGATATTATTAATTTTTATTTATCTCCTTGTAACCATGCATGTGTGTAGGGTGTCTTTTACTACAACTTATTTATTGTAATGATAGTAAATCTATATAAACTATGTAATTATTATTTAATTTAGCATACACAAACTAGGCTAGGGGCTTGAAGGACTCTTGTCATTGGGGACCACCTAAGGTTTTCCTTAGGCCCTACTATTATTTTTCCCAGGACTACTTGTATCTTGGCCTGTTGAGAAGGTCCCTTTCATTGTCATGAGCCTAAAACATGCTAACCTCGACATGAAAAAATTTCTTGTTCAAATCAACTATATTACTAAATGTCTTATAATAATCCTCTTTTACTATGATATATTATATATTTATATATATATCTATCTCTATATATATTCTATATAATATAGAGAGAGAGAGAGAGAGGAGAGAGAGAGAGAGAGAAAGGAGAGAGAGAGAGAGAGAGAGAGAGATCCACACACACACCACGTGCGCCTTTTTGTACAATTGCCACGAATATATTTTTTAATTCAAGTGAAGTGTTAATGTTTAAATGTAGATTGTGAATACAATGTTATTCCTCTTACCTCCTTGGTACTTCTTCTACCTTAATAAAAAAAACATTTTTTCTATTTATATCCTCCTATATAGTTGATACCAAGGTTAGTACTTGGGTAGGGTTCCTTCCCCAGTCATTCACAACAGAAGGAAAACTTACTTTGTGCCTATAACCACCAATTTTCCTGCAACATAAACAATACAAATACACATACATCTATATATATTTCACGCACAAAATATTAGTAGGGTTTTGCATTCATTTTTCTGCTAATACTTAGAATAATTTAAAACCATAATAACATCCTACTCCATTCTTTCATAACCCTCAATATAAATAGCTTAATTAACACAAAATTATCCAGACATTCGTGTACTTATCTAAATTTTTCCTAGAAAAGTATTAAAGGAAGTCATGTTCCCCCCAAACATGGACTACATTTCTCAATAGTTCCCCCCAAGATCCAACTCCTCTCTTCCAGAAGCACAAACTAGTAGTTCTTTCTCAGTTCACACCCCCTTAACACTTAGAAGTGTCTTGCTAATTTTTGGGTTTAGGTCAATATTTCTCTTGCAATGTCCATTTCTATTAATCTAACTGCCTTTATTTCTCGCATCCTTCTTTTCGCAACTTCCACCCTGTGGTAGTGTGTTTGTTACTATGAATTACCAAATACACCTTCCTTGGAGTTGGTTATTATCTATAAGGAAAACATGAGTGATTGGTTGTTGTTAATGGGCAAACATGGGTAAACAAAGCACTGTAAAAAAAGTAAAACAATACATACATAAACATAAACTAAAACTAAGAAATAAACACATGAACAATGCTTAATGAAGCAAACACATCAACAAAGTAATGTAAAAGGGTTCCCTTTATTGATTTCTGAGTGTAGAATATATAGAATAGATGAATAAAAGATGCTTTCAGAGAATTGCTTGAGTATTATGGCGATAAAAAATTCTTAACAAGGAAGTTTCTTTCCTCAATCTCCTTGCAAAATTCCTCTCTTTCTTAGCGAAGTATGAAGACTCTCTCAATGATGAAATCATCTTCTCAATGACATCCTTGATTGCTAGGGAGAAATTTTTTCAACATAAAAATTATTTTCCTTTTGTTTCTTAGCTCTCCTAGAACATGTATTTATAGAGTTACCTTGACACTCCTCCTCCCCTTGGCTCATCAATATCGTGGTTCACCTCATAAATGAGATTAGATCTACCAATTCCTTGCCTTTAAGGCTTCTTAGGGCTCAAGGCTCAAATTTGTCAACCCATCATATCAAGATATGGAGTGTTTCTCAAGAAAGTTCGTGGCCCGAGTTGTTGACTAGACTTTTCACGACCATGCAGCTATCAAAGAAATAGTCGCAGAACCATTAATTTTGATAATGGTGCACCCGCGCAACACACTTTTTAAACTTGAACCTTAGGAAAGATTTTGATTTTTGGTATTTATGGTGTTTCCAGCTAAAAATGTCACCATTGTATGTGCCGATCACTAACTTTGAGTGTCTCTTAATGTGTGATAGTGGCTAATGACTAACTATTACAATCATGCAAGAAATGGTCCTGTCAAGTCAGCATTGATGTGCCTGACATGATGATGGCTGATGATGATAACTGCTTATGCTCTAAAGGGCGCCTTCTAACAAATATGATGAACTAGGTGCCCTCATGCATCAAAAGTGAAGCATTGTTGAATCATGTGTTAAAGGGTGCATGCGTCTTCGACTCTGGGTAACTCCCATGCATCTAAATGTAAGCATTGTTGAATGAGGTGTTAAGGGATGCACGGGTGTTCTAATAAATGGGAGAACTGTAACAGTCACAATGTATGATACTACCCTGACATGAAAACAAAATTATGGTCTCGAATGTTAAGGAGGCCGATGAAATGAATGGGAAATAATGATTCCCAATGTGCCACCTGATTTTGTCCCGTAGGGGGAAGCAACCAAGGTGAAACTTCGATCTAGAAGATGGGTGTTCATGTCCACAGGAAATAAGCGTTAACCACCCGGAATGTTGATTTGGGGAATCATGGTAAAGGGATAAAGATGACTATAACATGGTGGGTCATAAAGGCATGATAATGAGAGCTACCAGTATCGGTGGATACAGACAATTGCCTCAAGTTGGAGCTATAATGCAAGTGGTGGCAGTCAAAAAACAATTCTGGGGGAAATTCCCCTAGAGTCGGTAGGACATCTATGGTAGGTATGAGCGTGTTCTGACTGTCGTGGTAAACCATGGAAGAGTGTGGATCATAGTGTTGTGATATAAGCGATCTCCAACCAAGGGAGACTAGGGACTGCAGCCGGGTACAAGACATAAAAATATGGGTGGGAATCCTTTCTCTAAAAAGAATTGCACCCTTTCCAAAAGAATGTAAAAGTGGTTTGGGATGTATAGATATGGAGATGAGTGACCCAAGAAAATGATAGCCTGTGTAATGATTTGGGTAGTGTTTTTTGATGAGGTCAGGGGCCCCATTGGTTGGTCTTAGTGTGAGGTTGATGAGCCATAAGAAGTGACTCAAATGGGCTCATATGTATGTGGGAATGATAGGCTAAATGTATAATGTGGGAGTGTGTTTGACTTAATCCAACACAAAATTAAAGAGGTGGCCCGTGAGTAGGTTTGGTAAGGAATAAGTAAAGAAGAGGAGAATGAGGTTGATCTTAAAGACATGTGAATGAGATCACTCCTGAGCCTGAGTGTATGGTCATAGATCTCGTTAGTGTAAGGTGTTATGTAAAATGAGGTGATCCATGTATGGGAGGTGTTATCGACAACATGAACTTTTACCAAGTACAAGTGGAAGGTGGTGGTATATGTGGTCGAGATGATGGACCCTACGGTGAATTTCATAGAAATGATGTCAAGATATGCAACGATTTATGGGAAGCCTATCATGTTGAGTGAAGAATGATACCTTAATTGTCGATGGTCGTTAGGGGATTGATTTTGCTGAGAATCTATTGGGATACCTGCAACTTAAACAACCAATACCCAAGTGAAAAACATATTGATGAAATCTTATGTAAGTTGAAATGTACTAAACCATATGACTAAAAAAATGGAGAGACGCACCTGTGAGGTACTCTAAAATGTGAAACGGGCCCAAAACTAAGTGTGATGTGGAAATGGAATGGAGGGTACCATGATGAAGATGACGACTTCGTAATCTTAATGTCGCTCACTGTTTTGTGAGCTCCTGAACAAGTCACAGGAAGGTGACATAGACAGTGATATATAGGGCGAAGTGGAAAATATGCCACCTCATTTCTACCTACTAATGTGGACGACAGAGTTAGGTCCATGAGTTGTTTTCTTCTATTGCAGTTAGCCTGTGCACCCAGGTAGCGCGTGAGGGTAGCCAAGTAAGAGGTCACTACCCAATATTTGTGATTTTGATAGCTTAGGGTATATAGGCCATACATTATGGCTTATATGAACCTTTTTTTAGGGAAAAATACAAAACCTACACGAGCGACTGTGAAATAGTTGCATGGGGGTGTGTGGGTTTAAGAAAAAAAAAGTTGCACGATTGCATGACTGCGCGTGAAAAAGGTGTGATATATTCATGCCAATGACCTTGCAGTTTTGAGGGTAACAGGAGTGCGTGTGCACAAGCATTCGAGGAATAGTCACGTGTCCCGTGCGTCTATGTGAGAAACAAACACGAGGCTAAGGGGTTGGCATCCTCGTGTGTAAGGGGATAATTGTCACATGGGTGCGTGATTGTATAGGGAAAATATATGTGGCACCATGTGCATACTTGTTAGATTTCATTTTTATTTATCATTTATAAAAGTTTCATGAAGTCTTGGGCAGTGGCTTGAGACCTTGCCATGAAAAAGTGGCTCAGAATCTAGGGTCGTTGATTCAATACTATCTGAAAAAGTCCACAATTGTTGGCATGCCTTGCTATGGGAGCATCTAGAAGGCCTCAGTCACATTCATTGCTTGTCATGGGAGCGACTGAGGTCTAGATCAACAAAATGATAATTTGTCTCAGGGGTTAAGCACCTGGAAGGGTTGGTTGCCTCCTTAAGGGTATGCAACTCCTGAGGAAGGTCAAATTGGTTTCATTTTGTTGATTCCACTTCCTTAACTATATATGGGGAGTTGAATCAGATCATAGTATCCTCAAGTCACATGTTTACCCCAATGAACCGGTTAGCTTGGGTAAATGAGGTTGGATGGTGTTACAGCGAAAGGGTCGCCAACATGGGAAATAAATTATGGGACAAAAGGATAAAGGATGATTTTGGATGCTACAAGATTTGGATATGATGCTTTTAGCTACTACGTTGTATTACTATGCTACGACATATAAATTGTAAGTCATCCAAGGACTCCATTATTAGATTTGAGTTGTTATATGTAACAACAAATTATAAATTAATAAATATATTTGAAGCTTGTTTTCAGTTCTCATTATCGGGTTTAAATAAATCTATATTTATACTCTGCGATATATTTATCTGAATTAATTTAACATAATATCCAGAATGAGTAGTTGGGGATTTTTGCTCTACATAAAAAATTCTAGTCATGAAGTTCATGTGTGGAGGCTACACAACTTAGCATTGCACCAACATGTGAATAAGGTAACACCACATGGGCACGAGATGAAGGAAAATGAGAGAATGGAAAGAAAATGACATATGTCTTTGTGTAATTTGATTTGTTGTCAAATGACTAAAGTTAATAATACTTTGTTTATGATGTAGCAGTGTAAAATATGATCATTTTTGGATCACTATGCAACTGAGTAAGTTTACAATGTTGCTATCATAGAAATGAGGAAAATTTCATATGATGAAGCTATATAACAAATCTGATAAAATAAGGCTTATTTGGGTTGCGTTATATGGACTTATTTGCTAAAACAATCAATTATAGAAGCAATTTTTAATGTAGCATGAAGTGAAAGGATTTAGAGTGCTATAACAAAAATATAGAAAATATTAATGGGAGGATTATGGCGTTTTCATTGTTAATAACTTGTAACTTATTCAATCTGCATCAAAATATATCTATATTCGGTCTTCATAATGACCTTTGTAAAAGTGACATTGTATATCTTATATATAAAAAGAGAGAAATTTTATTTGTCAAAGCATGGGTTTCATTCTTAAGTATAGTTCAAAGCATGTTCTTCATGCTTCTAGAGATTTCTAGGTCAAAGAAGAAATTTCTTCATGTATTATAGTCCCATTTGGATTCAATGTAACAAAAGAAAATAATTATTTTTTTCAAAAAAGAAAAATTATCCTCCAAGACAAGCTCGACCTAAAGAGGCCTATTTGACCCCATAAGAAGGCTATAAATAAGAAATACTTTGACTCATTTGGAACTCTCTCTCAATCAAGTTTGATTTGCAATAATGAAGAACGAAGAAAAGCAAGGCAGATAAGAAGAAGAGAATGAAGTCAGAGAAAGGAAAATCTATTGGGAAAGAATTCCTTTCTATCCACATGTGTGAAGATGTCTAGGGTTTCTGTGTGAGTTGCAAGGGCTGAAATTGCATGTAGAAATTGTAGACCAAGTTGCATGACAAAGACTCTAAATTGAAGTTGTTTTGACTATGTTTGACCTTTTTTTACTTTGGAAGAATTGGATTCATTTGGAAGAGATATTATTGTTGGTGTTAGATCTAGTCGACCTAGCTAACTAGCCCATGTCGAGTCAATAAACTTACATTTTAACAACAAAAGTCATAAGAGTTAACTGATATTAGATTAGTTATGGTGTCTAGTTAGACAATTACACTATTGTAACTATCCCGACAAATATAATATATATATATATATATATATATGTGTGTGTGTGTGTGTTGTGTGTGTTGTGTGTGTGGTGTGTGTGTGTGTGTTGTGTATATATATGTGTATATTATATATGTATAATATATATATGTATATATTTGTTTCTTTTCTTCATGCCAGCTACTTGTGAGTGCACTCATCATCCAATATAAGAAAACAACTAGATAATCCAATCACATGTACGCACAATCCATTGAATAAGAAACACGAACATATTGATAGAGGTATTTTTTACGTGGAAAACCAAAGGGAGGAAACCACCAATTTGTTTTTTTTTTTTTTTTTATGATATAAATTAAGCACTTACTTAATTACATCAATTTGTTTGTGAGCACCCATTCACAGGAAGCCCCAACCGCCTTCAGATAGCAAGTCACAACTTACCAAGAGGCACCAACCTCTTATGAATGTAGACCACCATTTTCTCTATCCACTATTCTACTTTTCATACAATTTTAAAATTGAAAACAAAGGCTAATACATTACACAGAAATATAAATCAAATCGACTATAATACCAACCCCTTTCCTTCCGCTCTACAGTTCTCCTCTAAATTGTGCTCCCTTATGCTCCACAAGCTCTGGTCACGACCCTCTACAACATTGTATCTTAGTCAAGCACTTGGCCTATTCACCCTTTCGTTTACACACTCACTAAGTTGCACTCTTCAACTCACAACAATTCTACATTCCCACCTTTTCTCAACTACATTCACAATTTTGTTCCTCTGTTGCACTAGGAACAATGTTGTCTCTACTCTATTTGTACTTGATATGGTGCTACAACATGACATGGTTTATTTTTGTTCCATCAAGTTTCCTGTACTATGCGACCATATTTAATTCTGGCGATGGGCTTAGTTCATTCAACCAGCACAAAAACATTGAATTGCTGACTGGTTCTTTGGGTGTCTCCCATATTGAGAATGTGTTTTAATGCATCCTTCACACTCCAACAAGGTTTACCATTCCTCATAAATTCCCACAGAGGAATAACTGTATTAAATGTGTGGCTCTCCTTCATGTAGTAGTTGCACAACTCTGTTAGAGTCGATGGAATTACTGATATGGTGTCTCCTAATTCATTCTCTTCATTTATTCCCCGTGGTGTGCAGATAATTTTCAAAGGAGGCTTGCTTCAACTCAAAACTAGCTTTATAGTCGCCATTAATCAAATGGTGCCAACTTCTCTGTGCACATTTACTATCGACTAATACATCTTTTGTAGAATGCACATTGGAGCTACCAACTCATACATACAAATGTCAAGTATGACACATAGGTCAAAGTTTTTGACTCATACATTAACCATATGTTTCTCCATGGGTTGGATCTCGAAATCCCTTGAATAGGTAACATTTATAAAATATAGTTTCACAAGAGTTATAGGCTTCTAGGCTTCCGGACACTGACACACTAGGGTGCACTTTCCTTGGCGCCTTTCCTTTGATTTCAGCCCGCGCTCTTGTAAATATTCTCCCATAGTGGATTTTCCTTATTCATGACTTCAAGGCCCTTGGTATTCATTAATTCTAGGAACCAAGTCCTTGTGTTAAGGCCTAAAGCTCCCCTCTCCCTGCCACCTAGGTGCTCCTTTCTGAATTAACAGTTATTTATGGGGTTCTGTTGAAGCCTCGAAAATCGCTGCAACAACATTGCGGAAACCACCCGGTCCGGACCTTAGTAACACCCCTTTTCCTTTTGGGATAGTGGCTCCAACTGGGGATAATGGGACCAGTTTCCCAGAAATAGATAAATGGGATGGATGAATGATTTATAGACTACACTAGCGGTGAGCGAGAGGCTAAAACTATTAACAGAAATATAAATAAATGGAACTATCCCGGGAATCTATTGAGCTCTAAAGCGTAGTGTTTGATGTTCTATGTCTAAAAGACAAGCATATAGATGACTGTATCTTTCCAACATAGATATTAATTCATTTAAGATTGCTGTGCCTAAATAGTTAAGCAGAGCGATTGAAGTGAAATTACCACACTTTAAACATATATATCATTGTCATACACATGATTAAAAGCAAAGGCACATCACCAAACATCCAATAGTGGAATGAATAAGATCTGCTATTATAGCGCATGCATATAATCAACGATAGCAAAAATAATTACATAACAATTCATATAAACGGAATGAATTCAGACATAGGTAAAAATACCATATGAGCTGCGTGACACTCCCAGATATCAATCGCTATGTGCAGTTCTTCCTTTAACGCAAAAACTTTCTCAATCAACGACAATAGTGCACAATTACATAAAGAAGCTTCCTCATTAAATTAAGAACAACTGGTCAAGTTTCATAAAAGAATATCGACCGAAGCACAGTAGTGCAAACTTCAGTCTATTAAGTCTCTTACAAAATTTTACGACCTTTTCTAAAAACATGAAAGGGTCTATAAATACAATACTAATTTAAATATCTACTAAACAGAAATGCTACTAAATTGATATCAATAACTCTTGATCCTATTTTGGCTAGCGATCTAGCAAGATGGAGGGTGATTCATCAAGTCGGCTGCTTTCCTTTGAATCTGAGCTGATTTATTGCAAGCATTGGCTCAACTTCCGGAGGTTTGTTGAGGCGCGAACTGAGCTGGGCAGCATAGGTGGCATCCTGAATATAGGGAATTATATACCCGATTGCATCTGTTAAACACTTAAGGGTGGCTCTTTGTTTATGTGGCTTAATTAGGAAGAGCCAATATGCATCCAAGCTTAAACTATTAATCCCGGTGATTAATTTTCCCTTTTCTTCTAACTCAGGATAACATGATTGCTCCAATGCATTTGTTGTTGTCATCTTTCCTGGTGTACATTGGGAAATCATATTTGCCAAGTAGAGAGTGTTGTTGACTAAATCAACTAGATTGCTAGAAGTTGATTTACATCTTGAAGCCGCTCTCTCTGCTTTCATCACCTGAGTGTGCCATTCTGTGAAAAGTATATCCTTATGTGTTTCAAGTATCCTGGGCAAATTTGCTGTTTTTCCCTGGTCAGAATCTTGCCAGTCAAGATATGCAGTAACGGCCTCTTCGGCTTGATCTAATTCATTCCTGGCCTTCTCTACCTGCTGATTTATAGATGTAGTTAACTCGCACAGTGGCTCAGCTTGAGCGATTTGTTGACACAAGAGTCTAACCTGAGATATTAACGCATTGTTTATCAATGATGCTTCTTTTTTGAACTCTGCCACTTGCGAAGCACCTTTCATCTTTTCTAGCTGCGATGACATTTGAGCGATTTGCTCATCTTTGGTTTTCGTCATTTGTTCATTCACTGCTCTCAACTGTGCCAATGTCTCCGTCAATTCTTTCTGTTTCTGGATCGCACTTTGGTCGATCCTTTGCTTTTCCTCTTGCAATTGCTGGGTTAATTGATTGTTCATTTGTTGTTGTGCCAGCAACTGCTCCCCTGCTTGCGCTGCCTTCTGCTTTGTCTCAGCCAATTCCTCCTGTAATGCAGAGATTTCTTGGTCCTTATTCTTCAATAGAAGGCTTACCTCCGATGCTTTTTCGATTGTTGTTGCCTAATAGGCTCCAGCATACTGTGACAGATTTGTTAGGTCATCGGAGGGGTCCAATTCCTCCTTCCATACTACATTACCCATGACTGTTTGCTCCGGAAAGATAGAAGGTTGATCAATCCTTCGTCTTTTCCTTGATCGCTTTACAGCTGCTCTATGCCTCGGGCTGTAGAAAACATCCAATGGAGGAATATCTTCTACCTGCAGAATGAT
>APFE031643989.1:22775-42342 GCA_000404065.3 Pinus taeda | reverse complement strand
AAAGCCAAACAACTCTTCTAAGATGAGGTTAGGGAAAATATTTTCAAGCCTATTTGCTGAAGTTATTGTGGAAATGTTGCATAGAGAATTGCATGGTGAGATAGGGCCATAAGCATCAAAGTTTTATGGATCATTTTGCCTTGGAATTAGAACTATAATTGTGTCATTTAGTGCACCCAATAGTTAATGAAAAAGTTTAGATTCTTTTATCGCTCTTAGCAACTCCTCTTTTAGTAAGTCATAGAAAGAAGAATAAAATTCCATTTTCCAAATATGGAATTGGAGTATTTTCCATCTTAGAAAATTGTAGAACTGATTTGAGTCCTTCTTTGGTCACTTTAGCTTCAAATTTCTCATTTTGTTGTCCTTAATTCTCTTTAATGTTTGTCTTAGGATATCCTTGGAATAAAATTTTGAAGTTCCTTACTATTTATGCTATCTTTGAGAATTTTCTTAGCTCCCTCCCATCTTTATTAGTTATCTTCCATTTATTTTGATGTTTTACATAGTTTTGGAAGAATATAGTACTGTTGTTGCCCTCTACAAGCCAAGTATCCTTATTCTTCATTATCTACCTTACTTCTTATCGTCACAATAGCTTTATTTTTATTCCTTCTCACGTTTTAGATTAGCATTCTTCTTTTCTATAATGATTCCTTCCTTATCTGTTTCAAACAATTTCTTGATAGGTTCTTTGGTCTCAATTAGCTTTTGTTTAACACTCTAGGGCTTTTTCTTTGCCCACTATGCTATTATTTTTTAAAATTCCATTAAATTTATCGTAGATTAATAAATAACTGTCTCCTTTGTATTAGGCTCATATTTCTTCCAATTTTGAGTGATTCTTGGAACTTCTTCTTTTGACAAATTATGGTTAAATTCGAAGGGCCTTGGGGTTTCTTCTCATCCTTTTCTAACTGTAGCAATATGGCTAAATGATCTAAAGATCTCCCTACCCTTAACCATGACTTAAGTCTTTCCACATCCTCCAAATCCTTTTCTGTTACCAAAACCCTATCTAATCTCCTTGATGCCCCCTCCCTTCCTTTTTTAAAGATCCCATGTTGGAACTCGACTAATAGGTTTCACATTGTAGAGCCCTAAATCTTTAAGCCTCCAAGATAGATAATCTATCAATGGGTCTTGTTTGGGATTCCTTTGTCCCTGCGTGCGCACACACAAAAGACTTCTCCAACCTTCATTGCCAGAGTTAGATCACTCCCTATGATGACAACTTTGACCATTATCTAAACTCTAAAATTGTCCTAGAACACCCTTCTATCTCCACATGGGCCATAAAGATAGATGAAGGAAAACATTTTCCCCAATTCCTTGAACCTTAGTTGACTTTGGATACCTATAGGTATGGATGATGTATTACTAAGTTCCATAAAGCTATTCACTTCTTTTAATAGAGGTTTCCCAAATCTTAACCTTGTGAACTTTTAGCCTTATGGTTGTTATAAAATATAGAACAAAACAACAATGGGAATTGAGCAATATTTATAATCCTTAACGACCTACTATTATAGGTAGTTCACATTCATTCAAACAGTAGTGTGCTAGGCACCTTGTTATAGCTAGGCTGTACCCTATGCAATTTTTATGCTTTGATGCAAGCGGTTGAGGGTGCTACTCTGTAGTTTGGATTGGCCATTACCTCTATACAACAAGCCTTGACTCCAAAAGTGTTAGTGATGCATCACTAGATAAATCCTTTTGACAATTTCCAATTTGCTAGTTGCTTATCATGTTTGAAAGCTGTGTATATAATTGTTTTTGTATGTTATTTGAAGGTTGAAAGGTATGCAATAGGATAGCTACCACTTTCCTATGGATCTTTTGGTTTATTTCTTCATCTGTTACATTCTTTGTTATACCACTTGTTTGTGAAATTTCAACATGATGTGCAGTTATTTTCTATCATGCTTGTGCTCTTGTTCTGAAAGTCACAATACCCCTAACCCTAGTGTAAGGGGCCCATTGAACTTCATCCCAAGGATCCTCCACTAATAATAATCAAGTCATCTCCGGCTACATTAACAATTGTTTGTACCAAAATACAATCATTGATTGATGAAAAGGACACATGGCTCCAAACTAGCTGCTTAATGTCCAATGTCAATGTGTCATTTTGTTATGATGCGAAACTTTGAAAATGTAGATTTATGATGACAAATTTGAAACTAATTTCGTTGCACCAAGACACAGGATTTCTCTATGATAGATAAGCAACGAAATAAAAGAAACACAAAGATAGAGAACACAATCACTTAATAACATTATTTTTCTAGGGAACCCAACTGGGAAAACCCTCTTCTTGTAGTAGATTTTATTGAGATTTATGAGCATTCAAATTTCTTTACAAGACAAATTGTTTTAATAGAAAACATAATTATTCTCTCTGCTAGTACTTAGTTGAAACTCCCTACAAGAACTTTTGATCCAACTCCTCTCTCCTTGCACAATTTGGCCCCTATTTCCCCCTGTTTCCTAGCGCAGATTTGAGCCCCTATTATTTAGGAATTTCTCCCAAAATTCTAGCGCATATCACAAGAAAAATCTCTCTCTCAAATTGCATATAAGTTTCTCCTTACACGCTTTGCTTGCAAGAACTCTTTCTCACACAAACTCGTGCTCAACATTATGATACAATGATGTGCCTTCGTCCTTCTTTTAAGCCTTTTGACTCATGTTACAATTGGCAAGTTAATTTTTAGAGCTCGAACTTGTGATTGAGTTGTTAACTGAGTTGAACTGAATCTTCTAGCTCGTCCTTGTCTCAATTAGACACTGGGACTCTCAATTGTCATTGAGCCTCCAATTTCTTTGCATGAGTTAACGACTCCATGAACTCGTCCTTGAACTTATGCACGCTAAAGAAGGAATGATCAACGTTTTTCTTGACTAAGGCACAAGTCAAAATGACCTTTCTCGCTACTATTTTCAACACACCTTAATGAGGAAGGGATTCTGTACAACTCCCAACTTATCTCTGAAATGCACAAAACTGCTTCTTGTCAATGCCTTAGTCAAGATATCCGTTGTCTACTCCTATTGGAATGCATGGTAGCATTACTATCGCTCTTTGCACACAATCTCTGAGAGGATGATACCAGATCTCGATATGCTTTGAGTGATAATGAAACACTGGGTTCTCAGAGAGCTTGATACAACTCTGATTATTACAGAGTATCACAGTAGGCTCCATCCTCTGTTTGAAAAGTCCCATAAGCAACTTCCTCATCGAAATAGCCTCGCATGCTTCCAAACTGACAACCATGTACTCGACCTCTGTTGAACTAAGTGTAATTGATCTTTGCTTCCTGCTATATCAGGAAACAACTGCTGACCCAATGCTGAAGACGCCACTTGAAGCACTGTTTCGATCTGTGGAGCACCCTGCCTAATATGCATTTGTGAAGCCCTCAAGCCTCACTCCATCAACCTGTCTGTATTACAATCCATAATTTTGTGCCTTTGAGACACCTCAAAACATGCTTCGCAAAAACTTAGTGAAATCTGGTCGATTCCATCATGAACTAACTCAGCTAGTTGACTACAAAACAAATATCAGGTCGTGTGTTGACCATGTACATCAACGAGCCGATGATCTACTTGTATATTGTTGCATCCACTCGCTTTGCTGTACTAGGATCCACCTTCTTCGAGTTTGTGACTAGAGGCGTGGTCATGGGCTTGCAATACTCCATATGAATTTTTCAGAGAATTTATGTAGTGTACTTTGCCTGTCCCATGAAGATCTCACCATCACCCTGCCAAATATCCAAGCTAAGGAAATATTGCATAAGCCCCAGATCCTTCATCTCAAAATCCCTTGCAAGGTCCTTCTTGCAATCCTAGATCAAGTTGTCTGCTCCAGTCAAGATAAGGTCGTCAACATAGAGCACTAGTGTTGAAGAATGCAACTAGGGCTATTTCCCCATCCTAGAAGCCCCTCCTTTGATGGCTCATCCCTTCATTGGATCACCTTTGATGGCACTCTGCTTCACCTCAAAAATTAAAATCTTTGCTCACCTATAGATGCCTCATTTTCAAGTCAGCTCAGGTATGCCCATCTTCAAGTCGACCCAGTGATGAAGAGACATGAGTTTTCACCCCACACCAACCACTATAAATATAAGTCAAGACCTCATTTTGGCACATTTAATCACAAGACATTCTCTCCCATCTTCTGATTGGTTCATACACTTTCTAAGGCAACTCAATCTTTGTTAATTTTAGTTAACAATGGTATGTTCTATGCTTAGCACAATTAGTTCAATGTTCCTTTAGCAGCCCAATGACAATTTCCAATATAGTTTTCCAATGTCAATCACATTAACCATAAATCGCATTGACAGTAACTGTAGATAGAACATGAACAATAAAATGCAGAAAATAAGCCAAGAGAAGATAACACCAGATTTTGTCAATGCCAAGGAAAGTCCGAAGATGGGGAAAACCCTTTGATAAATTCTTCTTATATATCAAATTTTCAGCAGAGAGGAGGAGTACAATAAAGTCAAAATTGACTTGCCAAATGATGATTAAAGCAGTGCTGTCAAATTTGAAATTTTCTGCAGTAGTCAACAACCCTAACCAGAAAGTCAATGCTGGTCAAAGCAACAAAAAACTGTCCTCAAAGTAGCTCGGTCATACCCAGTCACACTCTACCTTTTAAGGTGGTCATAATCAGCCCAAAACAATCATGAGAACAACAGTCAAACTTGGTCAAACTTTGTGGTCAACTCTGCGGTCAACTCTGTGGTCAGCTCTGCGGTCAACTCTGTGGCCAGCTCTGCGGTCAGCCCTAGTCAATGTGCCGAGAATACCTCGGTTTCTATTCCAATAGGTGAGGCCTCTAAAGATCAAAATTCTTGCAGAAAATCGCAATTAAATGTGGTCAAAACACCCCTGGTCAACGTTGATCAAACCTGCAACAGACTCTAAAATTCGGCCTGTAATTTGTCCTCCTTCTTGCCACGTGTGAGGGAATCTAGCTGCCCAATAGCTGTACAAACCAATCAAATGAGGAGAGAGAAGAATGTGTGAGATGAGATGATGCCAAATGAGGTTTGAGGTCTCATATTTATACAAGTCGTTGAGGGTGAAGTGACATGTCTCCTTGGCTTCATGAGCCTACATGATGATGTGGCTGATCTTGGCAATTTGTACATATGTGGGCTTAAATTCAAAAACACATTTTATCCTTATTCAAATTTAATGATCTTTAGGTCGATTTTGGTCCTCTCGAAAAGAGGAATTCAATGCAATAATCATCTTTATCAAATGATCTGTCCAAAGTAGAATTTGGCCCTAGTTGCCAATTTTAACAATTCCTCTTAACTAGGGAGAATTCCACTTGCCAATCCATCCATCATCATGCCATCCTGTCATCATGTACTGTCTCTACATCTCATCTCAACTTTGTTGAACACTAATGTAATGATAAAGAAGAACCAATCGAGAGTGAGTCACAAGACCTTGCCACTCTCCACTGATTGAAGTTAGTTCAGGGGTAGAACCCCAGTTGGGTTTGATCCTAGATCAAGTTGTTGAATACCATGCATCCTAGACATAAGGAGTACGACAGTACACTATGTGTCCATCTGTAGTGCTATGGTCCCTATCCACTTTTCCCAACTCTTTGGCCACATGAGAGGTACTTCCCATGAGTCTTAGACTACATGGGCATTCGCAGGAGAAGGTGAACCACTCATCCTGCTCATATGCCATTGGAGAAGGTGAACCACTCATCCCATGCATATCTCATCAATCGTAGGGGAAAGTGAACCACTCACCTACACACATGTCAACCACCATGGGGTATCACAGGGGAAGGTGAACTACTCACCCTTTGGTTGCTCATACCTCCAAGAGGTACCCCAATTACCCAGGTTCTCCCAAAGCTTAGTGTCCAACTCAAGCAGGACCCTCATGGGAGGGTCCATCCACGACGCCAAGTCTTTCTCAAAAGGCTAAGAATTTGACCTTTCCCAAGGGCTTCATGAGAATGTCTGCAACCTGCTCATCGATCTTGATGTGTTGGAGCCTTATTGGCCCCCGTTGTACCATATCATGGATAAAGTGGTACTTGATATCAATATGCTTGGAGCGGTTGTGGAACACAAGATTATCTGAAAGGTGAATCCCACTTCAGTTTTCGCAATAGATCATGGTGGTATCTAACACATGCTCAAACAACTCACTGAAGAGCTTCCTCAACCATATAGCTTCACAACAGGTCATATTAGTTGCAATATATTTGGCCTTGGTGGTGCTTAGAGCAATCAATTTCTGCTTCCTGCTCATCCAAGAAATCGAAGCAGACCCCAATGAGAAGTAACATCCAAACGTGCTCTTTTGATCCACCACATTGTCAACCTAGTCAACATCATTATATCCATGCAGGCCTCATATTCCTGGTAGTGTATCTGTATCTCAAACCATGGTTGATTGTGCCACGGGGATATCTCAAGAGATTCTTAGCAGCAAGCCAATATATGTGATGAGGCTCAACAATAAACTGATGCAAAGTATTCATCGCGAACATATGTCCGGTTAAGAGTTTACCAAGAACATCAGGGATCCCAGAAGTTATCGATACTCAGAGGGTTTTGCCAATTCGGGCCCAACAACACTACCTCATAGCTTTGTGAAGTTGAGTTTCGTCAGAGTAGACACGAACTTACAATCAACCTTACCACATCTCTCTAGTAGCTTCACAATGTATTTTCCTTGAGAAGGGAAAATCGCGCCTGACTTTTTCCAAACCTCCAGGCCTAGAAAGTAATGCATCAATCCTAGGTCCTTCATCTCGAACTCGAAAGTCAACTTCCTCTTGCATTGATAAATGAGAGGGTTCGCATGTGTTAGAAAGAGATCATCAACACAAAGGACCAAAATGAGAGGCATGTACTTTTCAACCTTGAAGTATAGGTTTGGATTAACATAACTCCTTGTGAATCCCAACTTCATAAGATAGCTATCAATTCTCTCATACCAAGCCCTAAGGGCTTGCTTCAACTCATAGAGGGCTTGCTTCAACTCATAGAGGGCTTTCTTCAACTTGCATACATGTGTCCTTCGATCTTGTACTTCGAACCCCTGAGGTTGTTCCCAGTAGACTTCTTCCTTAAGCGAGCCATGCAAGAAGGCAACTTTGACGTCTATTTGATGTAGGCTCCATCCTTGGTTGGCAACGAGAGTGATAATGAATCAGATAGTGGTATATCGGGCAACTGGTGCAAATATCTCGTCATAGTCCACTCCTTCCTTTTGAGAGAAGCCTTGAGCAATGAAGCTGGCCTTATATTTTTCAGCAGTTCCATTAGTTCCATGTTGAATTTTTGTAAAGCCATTTTGAGGTGACCACAAACTTGTCCTTGGCTCTAAGCACCACAACATCATTCTTCATGAGAGATTCATATTCCTCATTCATCGTGTCCTTCCAGACTTGGTGTTTTACGACTTCTTCAAACATGCATGGTTCAACTTGAACAATAGTACTCATAGTAGCCAAATACCCTTGATACCTGTTCAACTTACTTTCGTGAAATGTCCCTCTTGTAGCAATATATCTTTCAGTATCTTCGAGAGCATCTTTGAGGCAAAGAGGTTGTTTCCTTGAGGTAGAGGGATCACTCGGAGGTGGATCAATAGGATCCATCGGACCATCAACATCAGACATGAACTCAACTGTCGAAGGTTCATCTTGTTTTTCCGCAACATCATCATCATCCTTCCTTGGAATAGGGAGATTTTTGGCTTTCCCAAGGGAAGTGTCTTCATCAAAGTTGACATCACAACTTACTTCCACATCTCTTTGACCAGGCACATAGATTCTATATGCCTTTGAATTTTCATTGTAGCGAATGAATATACCTTTCTGCCCAGATGCTTCATACTTGTTTCTTTTCTCTTTAGGCACATGAAAGTATAGGGGACAACCAAAATTTCTAAAATGAGAAACATCAGGTTTATGACTAGTGAAAACTTCCTCGGGTGTCTTGAAATCCAATGCTTGATGTGGGCTCCTATTTTGAACATATACAACAATTTTGGTAGATTCTCCCCTAATAACTTTGGCAAGCCTTGATCATGGAGCATGGCACAAGGTGGCTACATGATTATTCGATTCTTCCTTTCAACAACACCACTTTGCGCAAGAGTGTATGGAACAATTGTCTCCCTCTTAATGCCAACCTCTCTACAAAAGTCATTGAATTCATTTGATTCATATTCAGTTCCATTGTCAGTCCTCAAAATCTTGATCTTCTTCCCTGTTTGATTTTCCACTAATGCTTTGAAAGAACAAAACCATTTGAACAATTCATCCTTCCTCTTCAAGAAATAAATCCATTTTTTGTGGAAGTAGTCATCGACAAAGATTGCATGCTATGAGTATCCTCCCAACGATGTTACAGGCAACATACCGAACAAGTCAGAATGGACCAATTGAAGAATATCAGTTGTCTTGCATTCACTAGAAGGGAATGGTCCCTTTGTATTTTTCCTAGTTGCACAACCCTGACAAACTCCTTCATGGTTCATATTAAACTCGGGCATACCTGTGACCATCTTTCTTACCCTAGGTAAGGCTTTGCAATGCAAATGGCAAACCTTCGGTGCCATAGCTTAGATATAGCTGATATTGAAGAGAAATATCGCTTGCTAAAGCTCCCAAAGGACTTCCCCAACTTGATAGAGACCATCAACACTATTTTGAAGCCTTTATCTCCCATCACAGAAATAGACACTAGGCTCTTCTTTAAATCGAGCACATACAATACTTTTTATAGATGAATTGTTTGACCTTAATTCAAGTGAAGAGTATCAGTGCCTATCCCTTTCACGGGGTATAGGTGGCATTATCTCCAAGTATGATATTCTAATTAGCCTTCTTTTCAACCAAATTTGAGAGGGCATCCTTGTACCCAATGAAGTGCTTTGAGGCTCCACTGTCAATCAACTGATGATCCAAAGTATCCGAAGCAGAGGTAGTAGATAGAGCAAAAATAAGATAAAATTCATCTTGTTTTTCTACAACATTACTTTCATCATGCCTAACATTTCTTGTCCTTTTGGGAGGTCGACCATTTCCATTTCGAGCAGTGGGAGCATTCCTCTTTCCTTTGTTATTGAACTTGTTGTTCCTTTGATTGCCATTGCCTTTGTTGTCGTCATCCCTTGGAGAATTCTTCTTGTGAGGGCACTCTCTAGCATAGTGGCCAAACTTGTTGCAATTGTAGCACATTCCTTTCTTCCTTCTTTAAATCATTTCTTGGATCCTTGACCTTGTATCCTCGGACGAACATTATTCTTCCTTTTTGCATGAGTGGAGAAAGCAATAGGTTCATTTCCATTTGAGGGTTGTCTCTCTCCATCATCCTAGTCTCCTCTTAGAGCACATCTAGCCAATAACTCATCGAAATTGGGTATCCTATCATTGTTGAGAATTGTGGTGACAAATACATCCCAAGGGCTTGAAAGACCTCCAAGTGTAATGAGAATGAGTTCCCTGGCAACAATAACTTCTCCAATAGATAGTAGGCCATTCTTGATTTGAGTTATTCTCATGAAGTAGGATTGGATAGACTCCGCTTCATCCAACTTGATATCATTCAACTTGTTTTTGAGAAAGAGGATTTGATTTGCGTTGTTCACTTTTAACATCCCAAACAACTTATCATATATTTCTTTTGAGGTTCCCAAATCAGAAACATAAGCAACCAAATGCTTTTGAATAGAGTCAATCAAAATTCTCTTTTCTTTGACCTCACTTTTTCTATACTTCATCTTAGTAGCATCTGGTGCATTTGAAGGAGGCTCCACCACTTTTCCCTACATATAGTCGAATACTTCATGCTCCTGCAAAGTCATCTTCCATGCATGATAGTCAGATTTGTCTTTGAGCTTGTCCTCAAACTTGAAGTAAGATGTTAGAAGCCATTGAGACTTGTCCAGTAGATCTCTCTAAGTGATTTGTTTTCTCTCTCTTGCTTAGTTTTTGTCTTCACTTGGCCTTTGATACCATGTTAATTTTAGCTAACAATGGTATGTTCTATGCTTAGCACAATTACTTCAATGTTCCTTTAGCAACCCAATGACAATTTCCAATTTAGTTTTCCAATAGAAATAACATTAACCATAAATCATATTGCCAGTAATTGTAGACAAAACATGAACAATAAAATGCAGCAGACAAGCCAAAACAAGAGAACACTAGATTTGGCGATTGCTAGGGAAAAACCCCAAGATCAATTCTTATTATTATATCAAATGTTCAACAAAGAGAGAGAGTACAATGAAGTCAAAATTGACTTTCCAAATGATGATTAAAGCAACCCTGTCAAATCTGAAATTTTCTATAGCAGCCAACAACCCTAACTAGAAAGTCAATGCTGGTCAAAGCAGCAACAAATTGTCCTCGAAGTAGCTCGGTCATACCTAGTCAAACTTGACATTCTAAGGTGGTCAAAGTCAACCAAAACAGTGATGAGAACAATGGTCAAACTTGGTCATATTCTGCGGCCAACCTTGTGGCCAACTCTGTGGTTAGCCCTAATCAATGTGCCCAAAATACCTTGGTTTCTATGCTAATAGGTGCGGCCTCCAATGATTGAAATTATGGCAGAAAATTGCAGTCAAATGTGGTCAAAACACCTTGGTCATCATTGGTCAAACTTTCAACAAACTCTAAAATTTCAGCCCTGTAATTTGTCCTCCTTACCACACGTGTGAGAGAATCTGGCTCCCCAATAGCTATACGAACCAATCAGATGAGGAGAGAGAAGAATGTGTGAGATGATGCCAAATGAGGTTTGAGGTCTCTAATATTTATACAAGTTGTTGAGAGTGAAGTGACATGTCTCTTGGGCTTCACGAGCCTACATGATGATGTGGCCGACCTTGACAATTTGCGTATGTGGGCATAAATTCAAAAACACATTTCTGCTTATCCAAATTTAATGATCTTTAGGTCGATTTTGGTCCTCTCGAAACGAGGAATTCAATGCAATAATCTCTATCAAATGAGCTTTCCAAAGTGGATATTGGCCCTAGTTGCCAATTTTAACAATCTTCCACATGTGCGAAGGGTTCCTTGGTTGTTTCGTTTTTCTTGCGTTGACTTTCTGCAGTAGACTTTGACTAGCGGTGGCCGAGGACTTTCTGAGGTGATTTGACTGTGTTTTGACTTGGAAAGGTTTTGTTTGGGTAAGCCGCATTCATTGACACACAAGTTGAGGAATTCTGGGCATGTTGATTGTAGGTTGGACTATTGACTTTGATTGTGGAATGTTAACTTAGTTTGATTGGTTTTTCAACTTTGTTTTGGGTTGACTTTGACAGGTTGAAGAGGCCAAGATCCTCATTGCTTGAACGAATAGTTTGGAGGTTATTTGAACATAGTTTGACCACTATTGAGTGGACTTGTTAGAGCAAGTTAACTATTGTTGACAGTCTTCATAATTGTAGATTTGACAGAGAGATTTGGATCAGAATGGGCTCCTTATTTTGGGCATTGTTTCTGATTGGTCATCTTTCTTTTGATAGTCAAACTGTCATCATTGTACAGAGTTGGATTTTCTCTCTTTGCTGGACATTTGATATTTATCAATAAGAAGGATTGGTTTGGTTTTCCCCCATGTGGGGTTTTGCCCTGACATTAGCCTGAATATCTATGTTCATTGTGTTGATTTGGGGTAGCATCGGATATGCTCTAGCCATGAAAATTGGTGGAGAGGCTAAAGCACATGAGATCTCCAAGACCCAGAAATGGTTTGGGCAGATTCTAACCAGTTTGGGAGATATTAAAATAATTAATCTTTTCAATGGAGTTCCTATGTCTAAACTTAAGAAAAATAAAATATTAATGGGTATTAATATAAAACTGGGTTAGAAGGTTCTAAAAGTCATGGATTAAGCCAAATCTAATCTTAGCCATTGATTAGAGATTTAATCTTGACCATTGAAAGACTAACATGAAAAGTATAAGAGGAGGCTTGAGGGACAGTTGGAGAACACACCAGAGTGATCAATCATTCGATTTACTAGAGCGGGGTTTGCTAAGTAAAGTCGAATCAGTGATTAGCAGCGAGGGACAGTGAGTACTAGACAGAGAGGCAGAGATAGTACTGAGAGACCAGCGTAGAAGCAGAGAGGCAGACGCTGAAGCCAGAGCAGGCCACGCAGAGCCTAGCAAAGACAGTGCAGAGGCCAGAGGGCATGCGTCATCCACGAAAAGGGCAGTAGGAGTGATGCAGAGGGTCCATAGGTTGCGCAATGCCTCAGAGGGCTAACGCAGAGCCCAGAAGGACTCGTGTAGTGCTTCAGAGTCGCTGGAGAGGGTTTTGTGGGACAGGTTTTTTGAATACCTGTTTCCGAATAGAGAGGTATTACTGCAGGTTATTTTTTCTTTGTAGGGTGAGCTAGTTTGGCACCGAATTGTACTCAAGGATATACTGCATAATAATAAACCCTCAAAATTGCTGCACTGATTTTCCCACATTGGGTTTTTCCGGGGATGATTGTCCAAAAGTAACGGTGTCACTGGTGCATTTGTTTTCTTTCAGTTGTCGATCTATAGATGTTGAGACTATATTGTGTTTATTTCGTTATTTATATGTTTTAAATAACTTTTTCAAAATTAACAAGTAGAAGAAATAAACCAAAAGAATATAGATTAAATTTCTAATAGATAGAATTTTAGAAATTTCAACATGGTATCTGAGCGTGGTTGCAGATCACAGGAGAGCTGAAGGCATTAACTAAGCAGAGCATTTGCAGCAGAATCAGCTGTCCTGAGTGACAGAAGCTGATCCTTGCAGAAAGTGACAAAATAAGGGTTGATGTAGAGGGACTGCGTCATCACTCTGGGCTAGAGAGAGGCTATTGTAGAGGCTGAGGAGTGCAGAAAAGGCTCACGCAGAGCCTAGGAGGGTTGACGCAGTTGGCTGAGGGAGTAGTTTTTCCAGTGCCGGGATTGCGCAGAGCCTAGAGGCTTTAGTCCTTTAGTTGCTGGGGCATAGGAAGTTGTGGGCAGTTTGCGGGAGCGAAGCTAGTGGGGTACTATGGGTAGAACAATACCTAACAGTGCAAATCTAAGGTGGAGGGAGTTGCTACCAAGGCGGATTTCTAGCCAAGGAATCCGGATCAGTGTTGCAGGTGCATAAAAGATCGGAGAGGTGCAACTTGACGATTGGCAGAAGGATTTCCAGAAGGGAAATCGACACTTAGAGGGAGTCTGGCAGAGAACTTCCAGTCGGGAAGTAGAGAGACTCAGTCGAAGAGAAAACTTCCAAAGGGAAGTAGAGAGACTCAGATGAGTCGACAGAAAAAGCAGAGAGATGGCCATGAATGGGCTGAGGGATTAGGACATGCTGGATGGGGTGTCCAACTTTGTGGTTTGGAAGGCTAGGATCCTGTCCATTCTAGATAGACATCGCATCAAGGCCTTTGCCTTGAGAACAATGGCGATCCCAGTTGACTCGATTGATAATGAAAAATACTTGGAGGCAATGGCCAAGGCGAAATGCATCATCCTTGATGGGGTCAACGATCACGTGGTCCAACATATTGCCGAGAAGGAGACGACAAAGGAAATGTGGGACGCCTTGAAGAAATTGTACCTACATACTTCCGTGCAGAGGAAGATGTTACTTGATAATCAATTGCGGTCATACCAGATGTAGAAGGGGGAGTAGATAGATCACTTCCTCGGTTGGTTGAAGGAGGTCCGGGACCAATGACTTCCATAGGGGCCACGCTGGATGAGGAGATGTTGGTGAGAGATGCACTTAACACAACCTCCAAGGAGTGGGAGACATTTGTCCAGAGCATATTGGGTAGGGCGGATTTTGCAAATTGGGATGAAGTGGGGCCGCTCTTCGCCAAAAGGAGATCAAAAGGCTGAGCAAGATAGGAAGTAGTAGCAAAGGAGTCCGGATCAAGAAGGAAGAGGAAGAGGAAGAGGAAAGCAAGAGAAGAGGAAGAAAAAGGACCTCTCCAAGGTCAAGTGCTTCAATCTTGGGGAACTGGGTCATTATGCGAACCAGTGTCAGAAGAAGAAGAGTAAGGGAGAGGCGTCTGACTCTAAGGCAACGCCGACGAAGGTGGAGAAGGAGGTCAAGGAGGATGACGATTATGCCATGAGTGCTCATGTACCTCTAAAGAAGAGGTGGGGAGACATCGAGCTATAGTCAGAAAGACTACAAGTAATGAGGGGTAAGATCCTTGAGGTACTTAATCTCTTGGATCATACCTTGCTACGGGAGTCTCGAAGAGAGAGTAGTAGGACTGGCGGATGTTGGTAGAGACGGATACGGATGAAGCGACAGAGAGTGCTACAGTGCAGGAGTCCTCGGGCAGCGCGAGGCTAGCGGGCTGTAGCAGTGTGAGAGGCACAAAGAGTGTTGCAACAATCTAGGATGACACAGAGAGGTTTGTAGTGGTGCGAGATGCAGGGAGTTGTTGCAACAGCACAGAGGTCAGTAGAGGGAGCACTTGTTAGCAGTAGAGGGAGCTTCAATATTGGGAGTGTTTCTAGCCTGACAAGGATGTCAGTAGTTGGGTGGATCAATTACTTATTTCTCAGTAATTGAGCTGCAGTGTAGTAGCAGTTGGCAGTAGCGCGATGCAACATGATGAGAGGGGGATGTTGTTGGAAATAATACTGAGAGGGGGGGGGGTGAATCAGTATTATCAAATTCTTTTCAATATGCCTTTCTTAAATCAAACTTCAGATATGTATTATTAACTTGTTTGTTAGTACCATATAATCATGAGCATGAAACAAGAAAAACGGATAGTCACACCAAAGAACACCAGATATAAGGTGGAAACCCAATGTGGGTGAAAACCACCTGCTGCAATATGTCTCTATCTTCTTAGAAACTTCTTTTATAGTGATTTTGTACTGGTGCAGTCCTTTACCAGTACGCAGGCTGCAACCTGCAGAGAGCTACAACTCTCTCTCGTTTTCCAGTCTCTCCTGGAAGGGAGCTACAACCCCCTACTTCTTTTCTTTCAAGGACCACATTTCATAAATTTTCAAACTGGATCCATAAACATCAAATGATCATCAAGTACCAGTAAGTCACCCAGATAACCAGATCCACAATAACAGTAAACTAAGCCCAGAACACCTTATCAACAAAAAAATCAGTCAACAAAAGTCATAAGACAGATACGCAATTTCCTTTTCTGGCCCGCGTCGCTACGCACTTCACCTTTTGCTTCCTTGCGTATACCCGCAGAGTTCCTTCTGCTGTGCCGCGTGCCCACGCACTGCTTCTTCTACTGCGCTGCGTACAGTACGCACCCAGATACACTATTGCGCCGCATACTGCCACTGTAGTCACGCACTTAGAAAGACTATTGCGCCGCGTACTTTTACTGTGCGTATGCAACTGAACCACTGTTGTGTTGCGCACCCACGCAACCCTTCTTCTTCTGCCTCGGCGTACCCACGCAGAGGCACCGTTAAACACCTGCGTACTTCTGATTAGGGCCGAATTTGCAGATCACCAGTGTGCTACAGTTAGTCGGATGCCCAGATCTGATCATGGCTCGAGAGATCACCCTTCACAGATTCTCGCTTTCCCTTCACTTTCATATAAGATCAGCTTTGAAACCAATAACCCAATATTTCAGATCTTAAGATATTCAATTTGCAAAAGATGCTTAGCCAAGGGAAATTCTTTGCTTTATATAGGCAAGCTCCTCCTAAAATCATGGATCAATACCACGAGCCAAAACCATAATAACATAAATACCGTCGGCTAAATACCAAAGATTAAACATAAGAAACCCCACGTGTGCTTTTCTCTGCCTTGAAGTGAGTGCACTGGGGGTACGCACCTCCTGAACGGCTGACCTGCGTGTCTGGCCGCGGTCTCTTCACGGTGTACCTGCGGGTACGCATCTTCTGAACTGTTCTCTTGCGTACTTCTTAATTTTAAACATATTGAGAGCCTTGCCACGGGTGTTGCCATCAAGTACAACATCTGTAACATATAGCCATACCAGAAACATAATGCCAACAGATGTAGTGTTGGGAGGATGGACCAACAACAACATGGATGCAGAGGGCGCTGTTGTACAAATGAAGTAGTGGCAGTGGCAGGGCCATGGGCAACAGCATAGTTTTAAAATTCGGCCGATTCGAAACGGAAACAGTCGAGTTGATCCGTTTCATTGCCCAGAAATGTGACTCGGTGGAGGAAACGGTTTAGTAGGCCGAGTCAGCCATGACTCGGCCTACTCGGCCGAGTCATAACCAGTGGCCTGTAAACCCATCAAAACAACGATTTGACATTTTTTTAATGAAATTTTGAAGTGTTTGCTGATTGTTTTGGACTCCAATGTGTTTTATGAATTAATTAAATGTTATTTGGGGTCCATTTCCCCCTCCCAAACCCTATTTAACAACACTCAATGCTCTCTACTATTGATATGCTTTCAAATTTCATGTTAATGTTAAATTCTTAAAGTAAAAATGACATTCTCCTTAATCTTTCATTTTCATCCTTTTACATAAATTTTAACATTTATGAATGACTCAGATGTTGAAAGTGGTTTCGGCTCATTGGATTTCATATGGAGAAAGTAGGATTTTAGATTCATTCAAAATTCAGTAGACTTATTCAGTTTTTCAGGATTTCAGGATTGGAGGATTGCAATGTTTCCATTGAATTTTGTCATGTATTAGGGTATGGAACTCATATTTAATCAAGAGCATCAATCCCTCTATATACCTTGATGTTAGTGACATTGGTTGTCGAACTCCTTTGGGATTCGCTCCCAAACTAGGAGCTTCTGAAAATGTCGCTCCCGCTCCCATTTTCGCTCTTGCTCCCCACTTTCGCTCTCGCTCCCAAGTAACACTGAGCCAGATGATGTTGGCAACTCTAGCAGTAGCCAGTAGCACTGGTCATAGACTTTTGTTGTAGAGGCCATTTATAGCCTCCTTGTTTATGTGTTTTTGTTTTGATCTCTATATCATCATCGTGTATGTATTGCACAATGCACTGGGTTCCATTTTGATATAATGGATATATTCATGAGCCTACTTTGATCATATGTTGTCTTCTATCTATATTCTAATGCTGTGTGTTTGGAAACATGAATGAAAATCTTTAAAATTATGTGTTTTTATAAAAAATAAATATTTAATATATTTTTTACAATGACCGAGTCATTGAAATCGAGCTGGTCGAGTCGATATCGAGTCGGAGTCAGAGTCGGAGTTGACCCTTGGTCGAGTCAGAGTTTTAAAACATTGGGCAGCAGTACAGGATGCAGCAGTGTAGAGGATGTTGGGCGGGGAGGCCTAGCATCAACACAGGTACCGGTGCCATATAATCAGAGTAATGCTCAGTGAAGAGTATTACTAGAGCACAGTCCTTGCCAAGAGGGAGTGTTGATTTGGGGTAGCATCGGATGCGCTCTAGCCATGAAAATTGGTGGAGAGGCTAATAAAGCACATGAAATTTCCAAGAACCAGAAATGGTTTGGGCAGATTCTAACCGGTTTGGGAGATATTAAAATAATTAATATTTTTAATGGAATTCATAAGCCTAAACTTAGGAAAAATAAAATATTAATGGGTATTAATATAAAACTGGGTTAGAAGGTTCCAAAAGTCACGGATCAAGCCAAATCTAATCTTAGCCATTGATTAGAGATTTAACCTCGGCCGTTGAAGGACCAACATGAAAAGTATAAGAGGAGGCTTAAGAGTCAGTTGGAGAAAACACCAGAGTGATCAGTCATTTGAGCAGGGTTTGCTAAGTAAAGTCGAATCACTGATCAACAGTGAGGGACAATGAGTACTGGATAGAGAGGCAGAGATAGTGCCGAGAGACCAACGCAGAAGCAGAGAGGCAGACGTTAAAGCCAGAGCATGCTACGTAGAGCCTAGCAGAGATAACGCAGAGGACAAAGGGCTTGCGTCATCCACGTAGAGGGTAGTAGGAGTGACGCAGAGGGTCCCAGAGGCTGCGTAGTGCCTTAGAGCAATGTTTTAAGAAACGGCCGGGTCATGATCAACCCGGCCGGGTCGATCCGGGTCAAGGCCTAGGATTCTGACCCGGCCTCTGAAACGGCTCGGGTGGCCGAGTCATCAATGACCCGGCCGAGTCAGGCAATGACTCGGCCGGGTCATTGATGACTCGGTCAACCCGGCCGGGTCCCGCAAAAAAACGGCCGAGTTAAAGATAAAGTTTTCTGAGGTAATGCAGGCTGTCTGAAGTATAAGGTAATTGTTCGTTGGAGCAAAATGAAATCAGTGAGGTTAAAATTGTTAAGTAGACCGAAGCCCTCTTGAAGATAGATGTCATTTTGGAAGGCCAAACTGTAATAAGGATCCAATTTTTACCGTTCTGTGGCTTTTATTGACCAACTCCTGCAATGATTTTTGCGGGTGAAGTGAGTCTCCCTGTGATTGAGTGAACCTCTTTGTGATCGTTTTGAGGAGTCCTGAAATTAAATGGTCCGCTTACTGTGACAGTCGGACGGATGCTGTAACAGGGTTCTGTGCCAGCCATTAACAAAGTGCCAACAACTCTGTGGAAGCGATTTGTAACAGACCCAAGTTGCTAGGGTATTGGTCAGGAAATTCATAGAGTGTTTTATTAGTTGTATTTAAATACAAACCTGTGTTTCACTGTTAACATTGCTAAGTAGTTGGCTGGAACTGAATTGGTTGCGTTGGTTAATGGAATTGTTGGAATAGACTGTCGGCTGCTATACTGTGAAATCTGAAAAAATTTGTGTCAGGTTACTTTATGGTTGGATACACAATTATATTGTATTATTTCTTGTAGTTGATTTTATTGAACTCATTGTTTCACTGAGGTGCTAATCTGTTCATTGAGGAAATTACATTATTTGTATTATATTAAGTTGACTATGTATTGCCATTGGGTACCATTTTGAGTCTTTCATCATGTATGACAGTTGACTATGTATTGCCATTGGGTACCATTTTGATATAATGGATTGGTTCATGAGCCTACTTTGATCATATGTTGTCTTCCATCTATATTATAATGTTGTGTGTTTGGAAACATGAATGAAAATCTTTAAAATTAGCTATAAAATCTTCAAAATTATGTTTTTTTATCAAAAAACTAAATATTTAATGTATTTTTTACAACGACCGAGTCATTGAAAACGGGTCGGCCGAGTCATTACCGAGTCGGAGTCGGAGTCAGAGTCATTGCTCGGCCGAGTCGGAGTCGGAGTCGGAGTCTTAAAACATTGCCTTAGAGGGCTGACATTGAGGGTTCTGAGGCTGACGCAGAGGCCCGAAGGACCAATGCAGTACTTCAGAGTTGCTGGAGAGGGTTTCGTGGGACAAGTTTTCAGTTAAGTTATGGTATGTTCTATGCTTATAACAGTTTACTTCTTTTTCTTATTATATTCCACCGATTAGCAATCACATGTACATAAAGTAAAGTGCAGATAGAACATTAAACGATCGACAGAAAACAAGCCAAGACAAGAGACAAAAGATGTGGCGGCTAGCCAAGGACAAACCCCACAATGTGTGGGGAAACCC
>APFE031643989.1:0-20555 GCA_000404065.3 Pinus taeda | reverse complement strand
TGTAAATGAGAGGGTTTGCACCTGTTAGAAAGAGGTCATCCACATATAGCACCAGTATGAGAGTCTGGTCATCTTCAACCTTAAAGTAAAGGTTAGGATCGACTTCGCTCCTAGTGAATCCCAACTTCGTCAAGTAGCTATCGATCCTTTCATACCATCCTTGGGGTGTTTGCTTCAGCCCATAGAGAGCCTTCCTCAACCTACATACATGAGATTTTCAATCATAAATCTCAAATCCTTCAAGTTGCTCCACATAGACCTCTTCTTTGATAGAACCATGCAAGAACGTAGTCTTGACATCCATCTGATGTAGGTTCCATCCTTGTGAAGCTGCAAGGGCTATAATCGAGCGGATGGTCATATATCTGGCAACAGGTGCAAATATCACATCATAGTCTATACCTTCCTTCTCGGAGAAACCACGAGCAACAAAACGAGCCTTATACTTTTCCGTACTTTCATTTACTGCATGCTTTATCTTGTAAAGCCATTTAGAAGTGACAATTGTCTTGTCTTGGGGTCTAGGAACTACTTCCCAGACATCATTCTCCATAATAGACTCATATTCTTTGGTCATAGCATCCTTCCATACTTGATGCTTTGACGGCATCTGAGAATGATGAAGGCTCATTTTGTATGATCATGCTCATGATGGTCAGGTATCCCTGATACCTGTTAGGTTTCTTACTTTGACGAAAGGTTCCTCAGGGTGCAACATATCCTTCAGCATCATCAAGTAGCCCCCTAAGCCATGAAGGCCTCTTCCTAGAAGAGGAAGGCTCAGGTGGATAAATAAGATCCATGGGTTCCTCCACATGAGGCATTGTTACATCATCTACCTATAGAGATAGTTTCCACAATCGTACGGTTCTTCCTTTTCGCCACACCATTCTGCTCAGGAGTATGTGGTGTAGTAGTCTCCCTCTTAATGTCAGCCTCAGATATGCCTGAGTGAACCAACTGTAATATATCAAAGGTCTTGCTTTAGCTTGAGGGGAATGGTCCCCTTTTGAGCTTTCCTTCGGTACATCCCGAACATACACCTTCTTTCTCTACTTGGAATTCGGGCATCCCTGTTACCATATGTCTTACATCGGGTAGGAGCTTTGTAATTGAAGGTGGGCAAAACCTTCGATTGCCAAAGTTCAGACTGAAGAGTTGTGTGTCACAAGACATGACACCTAGTAGGACTTCCATCGATTCCTGATAATACATGAATCAACACTAAACCCAAGAGTAAAGGCATCTTTAACATTATTTTTCCATATACATACCTTGCCATCGTTGAAGGTTACCTTGTAGCCTTTGTCTTCCATTACCGAGATGGACACTAGGTTCTTTTTGAGGTCAGGTGCATTTAATACATCCTCGACTTTCTAGCCTTCTTAAATGCTTGTCCTCTTCCTTGATTCCTAGCTCTCCACATACCTTTGATGTTGAATTTGTCATTCCTTTGATTGCCATCAGAGGGATTTTGATCATTGTCCCAGTGTGAGTCCTTTCTATTAGGGCACTCCCTTGCATAGTGACCTGCTTTATTGCAAATGAAACATTGTCCTTTTCTTCCACCCTTAGATCCAGCCTTCCTTTTCAATTTAGACCTGGAATTATTTATTTTCTTAGCATGAGAAGAAAAAAAGGTAGGAGGAGGACCTTTAGGCATGGGCATTTCTTGCTCTTCTTCCCTTCTTTCTTCTTGAATGCATCTAGCCATTAATTCCTCGAAACCAGGAATTACTTACCATTCCGATGGTAATCCTCCAAGAGTCGTGAGTGTCATTCCCCTGTCAGTGATAGCCTCCCCAATAGATAGGAGATCATTCTTGATCTCGGTTATTCTTAAGAAGTATGCTTGTATACTCTCATCTTTACCCTTCTTAATTTCCTTCAGCTTATTTCTAAGAAACAAAACTTGATTTGCATCATTTATTTTAAATAAACTCACCATTCTATCATAGACTTCCTTGGAGGTGTCCAGTTCAGAGATGTAGGCCACCAAGTGCTTGTCGATAAAGTCTTGGATGATCTTCTTTGTTTTAATTTCTTTGTTCTTCCATTTGTTCCTGGCAGAAGGAGGTGCATTTGATAGAGGCTCAACAATATTGCCTCTCACGCGACCCAACACTCCTTGGTCCTCCAAGGTTAGATCAATAGACATCTTCCATCCGTGATAGTCAACTTTCTCATGGAGTTTGTCTTCGGCAGGAAAGAGTGTTGAGGACCCCATAGTTCTTTTAGGATATCCTTGCCAATCTTCTCTTTGGTGATTGATCTTGCTCTTGCTCGGGTTTTGTCTTCACCTCAGCTCTGATACCATGTTAAGTTATGGTATGTTCTATGCTTATAACAGTTTACTTCTTTTTCTTATTATATTCCACCGATTAGCAATCACATGTACATAAAGTAAAGTGCAGATAGAACATTAAAACGATCGACAGAAAACAAGCCAAGACAAGAGACACAAGATGTGGCGGCTAGCCAGGGACAAACCCCACAATGTGTGGGGAAACCCTTTGATCAAATCTTCTTTTATCTTCAATAATTCAGCAAAGAGAAATAGTACAATAAATCTGGTTCATATCAGCAGTAGCAAACCCTAAATAGCATCAGCATTACCGGCGTTATTATCAAACTAGGGCAGACGATATCTCACAAATCGACAGTCGGATTGACTTCATTCCACCACCAAAAGTTTCGGCTTCCAGAGGAGGTTCAGATGAACCTACAACGCAGTTCCAAAGAGGAGATCTTCTAGGCCACGGAAGTCAATCTTTACTTCTGCAGTTGCAGCTTCAGTTTCAACAGTTTCTGGCTTCAAACTAGGGCAGTCAATATCTTGCAAACTGTTCATCGGATTGACTTGATTCCACCACTAGAAGTTGCGGCTTTCAGAGGAGGTTCAGATGAACCTACAACGTAGTTCCAAAGAGGAGATCTTCTAGGCCACGCAAGTCAATCTTTACTTCTGCAGGTGCAGCTTCAAATTCAGCAGCTTCCGGCTTCACATGTGTGAGAGAGAGAGACCCATTTCAGTGCAGTAGAGAAGAGACTCATATCTGTGCAGTAGAGAGAGAGAGATGTGATGAAATGAGTGAGTCCAAATGAGGAAAAGTCCTCTTATATTTATACACAACGTTGGTGGGTGAATAGATGCGACTGTTGGGCTTCTGAGCCTACATGAGTTGTAGGTCGGCTTGATAATAATTCCATAATCAAAATAAATTCATATCTCCATGAATACTTATCGGAATCGGATGATCTTTATATCAATCCTACACCTCTCGACGAGAGGAATCTAATAAAAATATTATCAGCCATGAATAAGATGACCCACATGAAGTTTTGCCCTGGTTGCCAATTTTAACATTTTCGAAATACCTATTTCCGAATAGAGAGGTATTATTGCCAGTTTTTTTCTTTGTTGGGTGAGCCAGTTTGGCACTCAGTTGTACTCAAGGATATATTGCATAATAATAAACCTTCAGAATTGCTGCACCGGTTTTCCCGCATTGGGTTTCTTCTGGGGACAATTGTCCAAAAATACTGGTGTCACTTGTGTATTTTTTTCTTTCAACTCTTGATCTATAGATGTTGAGACTGTATTGTGTTTATTTCGTTATTTATATATTTTAAATAACTTGTTTAGAATTAACAAGTAGAAAAATAAACTAGCATAATACAGATTAAATTTCTAACGGATAGACTTAGAAATATCAACACATTGTTTTGGCTTGTCTTCTTGTGCATTGTTGTTGATGTTCTATCTATAGTTACTATCAGTAATGAACAATTCTTGAAGTTTGATGTGATTGTTATTGGAATCTAAAGTGAAATTGTTACTAGGCTAATAAAATATTGAAGTAATTGTTGCAAGCATAGAACATACCATAAAACTTAACAACAACTAGAATGAGCGGAAGCCGTCCAATGGTGATGTAGTATAGATTGGCATCTGCCTCACTCTTAGCGAGCCCAATCCTCAATGGTAGTTGTCAATACTAGTGTACCGTGCTCGCAAAGCTTGCTTGAGCCCATAAAGAGCTCTCTTTAGCTTACACATGTCTCTCTCTACTGAACTACTCAAACCCATTTGGTTGCTCCATATAAATCTCCTCCTCAACTACTCCGTTGAGGAATGTTGTCTTCACGTCCATCTGGTGGATCTTCCACCCTGTTGCCACACAATCTAGCAGGGGTCCTTGTAGAGGTACCTAAGGAACAACTACTAGACCAAATGGTAATAATGGGACAAAGACCCACTGTCACCTCAGTCAGTGCCCTTGCACTTTACGGACTTTCACCGATGGGAGGAGTCACAGTATGAGGGGAAATCACTATTAATGATAAAATTGATGATTTGGTATGATGTGATTTCCAAGGCCCATTCAAAGAAGAGGCTCAAATAATGGTTTGATGCTTCCAGAGAAGCAAAGGGCTCTCCAAGAAAGACCTATGAGAAGACCTAGACATAGTGCTTATGATATCCAATAATGACAAGGAGACCTAAGGTCAAGGCTCTAAAGATGCTTAGGACTACTCAAGAAGCTTTGAATGATGCTTATATGACTTGAGAAGCCTAGAGTGGGACCACACAAGACCTAGGGTTTATGTATAATCTCGAGAGAAAACTCTTCAAAATGCTCTCTAGGTCACGGTGGGATGGGAGAGAAGGTTTGAATGATTTATTCCATTGAATACTATGTGCCAAAACCCTCAAGAAAGGCAATACACCTAAATGTTCAAGATGGGCTTCAAAATTGAAGCTAGGGCTTGGGATTTCTTGGGAATGAACTTTGGGAATTGCATGAAACCTAGAGGATCACTCAAGGAGACACCAACGCAGTAGCCTATCTAATCGAATTTGAAAAATTTCTCCCCTAATGAATTTCACAGGAAGCCTTAGCTAGGTTCTCTAGGTTTGAAGGTCGAAAAATTCAGACAAAAATATGAGGGAAGAAGGGGTGATCACCAAATTTAATTGGATTAGTGCCTTGTTCTTGGGCTATGGAGTTTATGTGATTCAAAATTTCCCTGAAATTGTCTTCAAGGAGGGCATGATACAATGCCCTAGCTAGCACCCTCTAGCATTTACCCGCCCAAGATTTATGGATTTTCATGGAAAGAAAACAAGTTCTACTCCACTAGGAACATTCATCTACTTGTTATTAATGAGTAACATGTACAATTTTTCAATCTAGCAATCTTTTACAATGATATTCAATAATTAGGGCACAAGAGATGTTGATTTGGGGTAGCATTGGATGTGCTCTAGCCACGAAATTTGGTGGAGAGGTTAGGGCACATGAGATCTCCAATACCTAGAAAGGGTTTGGGCATATTCTAAACAATTTTGGAGATATTAAAATAATTAATATTTTCAATGGAGTCCCTAAGTCTAAACTTAGGGAAAATAAAATATTAATGTGTATTAATATAGAATTGTGTTAGAATGGTCCAAAAGACATGGATCAAGCCAAATCTAATCTTAGCCGTCGATTAGGGACTTAATCTCGGCTGTTGATATGTTAATGAGAAAAGTATAAGAGGATACTTGAGGGTCACTTGGAGAGCACACCAGATGATCAGTCATTCTATTCTCTAGAGCGGGGTTTGCTAAGAGAGATAGAATCAGTGATTGGAGTTGCAACTAAGGGACAGTGAGTACAGAGAGACAGAGAGGCAAAAATAGTGCCGGGAGATCAATGCAGGAGCTAGAGAGAGTGACGCAGAAGCAGCCAGGGCTCACACAGGGCCACACAGAGGCAGCCAAGAGCTGTGTAGTGCTTCAGAGAGGCTAGCGTCACTAACGCAGAGGGCTAGAACGCTGACGCAGGCCCATTTAGTGTGATGCAGGGCTAGTGTTGGGCAGAGAGAGGCTGACACAGTCTAGAAAGGTAGATGCTGGGGTTTCTGGGGTAGATTGGAGTTGAGGAGTTGCCGGAGGGTTTATTCGGGGTTTCAGTTGGGACATTTGTCTCAGACTGAGAGGTATTACTACCAAGGGCATTCTCTGTTGGGCAAGCTAGATTTGGCACCCAGATTGTACTTTGAAATTGCTTAATAAAAAACCCTTAAGTAGCTGCACCGATTTTCCCGCATTGGGTTTTTCTGGGGACATTGGTCCAAAAATAACGGTGTCATTTTGTGTACTTGTATATGTTTCCTTCAGTTGATGATCTGTAATATGTTGAGCATGCATTAGTGTTTATTTTTAGTATTTACGTTGTAAACAACTTGTTAAGTAATGGAACAAGTAGGTAGGAATAAATCAGTAAAGTGCATGGAGGGTTTCTAACTGGTAGACTTAGAAACTTCAACAAGAAAGATCTAGTTACAAAATTTCCACACATTAGGCATTTTCCATGTAAAAATCTTCAACAAGATTACTTACAAAGACAATAAGAGATGTATCCAATCCAAGATCAAGAAAATGACTCCAAGAGAGAACAAAATTTCAGCTCCAAAAATATTGAAATGCATCAAGAGATCTGCAATAGACAATCAAGAAAGAAGTGCAAAATTCTCAAGAAGAGATATCTAAGTTAATTGATTATGTCCAAATACAAATGAGGTCTCTTTAATTTATATGAGCCTCTCACAAGTTTGAATTGATCTAATTAGCCTAATTAAGCCCTTAATAATATTTTAATGTGCAAATAACAACCCTTTTGGTGACAAGCCTGAAGAAATTTCAACCCCCACTCTGGTTATCAGTTTTCCTTACCACTCCATGCACATAGTTTTAAATCCAAGCATGATAAAAATTCTATAATCTAGAAATGATAATATTGTTTTGAAAACACAAATTTAGAGAGTTCACAACTATTGAAATTGCAGAAATAAAACACAGCGAAATTATGATAGCCACAGACAAAAAATAACACAGTAATTTTTGGTCAATGTGACCCTGGAAGAACCCCTACAACTCTTGGGGAAAACCAGTTTGAGAGCTCTTCTTTATTTCTGAAAATGCTTTTACAGAGAAACTGAAATACACAGTAAAAATTCCGGCAATCACAAATTACAACTTGTCTCGATTTTCGTGCTTGAACTCCACTTCGAAAATCGGTGCCAATCAGCGAATAAGAAAAACATAAATTTTTACAGCAATTAAAGAGCATTAAATGTTGTACAACCAACCTCGAAAAATGTGCCCAAAACTTGCTGCTCTTCCTCAATTTCCGTGCCTTTCTCTACTGTACGGTTTTTCCTTGGGATGCGTGTCAATAAATGCTTCTACTTAGATTTACTGAAATGTCTTCTTGCTTCTCTCCTCCACTTCCTCATTGCTCAGAAATTTTCTCTTTGCTCTCTCTTCTCTCTCTCTCAAATGCTCATGAAAGAATGAATTGATCTTTTTCTCTTCTCTTCTTTTATTCTTTAAATAACCTTTTGGGTTACCCTAAGATCTAATGGCTGAGATTCATTTAGATCTAGGGATGAGAATAAATGTGCATTTAATTCTCACTTTTTATTTTTTAATTCACCCACTTAAATAAAGATCCACTTAGCCTTTTATTTCTGTAGTCACTTTTTCACTTTCTAATTCTTCATTGAGTTTAATAAAGTCACCTTTATTAGAATGTAACGTTACCACTTATAAAGTCACTTTTAAATTAGAATGTAACTTTACTACTTATAAAGTCACTTTTAAATTAAATTGACTTTACCACTTATAAAGTCACTTTAGGAGAAAAGTAAAAAATAAATTTGGACACTTTTCTCTAAGCCAAAGATCAAAGCGTTAAGGAACTACTTGTCCTCTGGTACCCAAATTTTAACAAAGCCCATCAAATAGCTACAAAAGTGAATGATAAGCCATTCCAAGAGGTCTGAAAATGGTACAATAATGTCGAATGAGGGCCTTGGAAGGCCTACTAACTAAGTCACCTGACACGGGGATTCGAGATTCGACGATATGGGGATTCGAGTGTCGGGTATGGACACGTTGACCCCCTGAAATAGGACTCGTTCGAATACGTTATATATATATATATATTAAAATTTAGATATTTCTTACACAAATTCTCATTCATGATACAAATTCATTGATTCAAACATAGATCTTCATCTAGATGTAAGTTTTACAAAGTAACATTATGCATACATAATTACAAATACAATTGTGAGATAAATAATAAATGATAAATTATAAATTTATTATACATATTCAATTCATCAGTGGTCCAATAGGAGAAAGACAAGATAGTAAGATAAAAATATTGTAGTTTTCTCATTAAGTCATCAAAATCAAAATGTGTTACTATTTACATAGGTAGTGCAATGCCAATGGCAAATAGAAATAGAAAATACAAAACAACTACAACTAAAAGTCTACAAGTATACAATCCTCAAGGCAGTAGGTAGCTCATGACTCACTAGTCATCAATCCTCATAGTCATCATCAAAATCAGCATCATTGTCCTCATCATCATGGTCATCACTGCTTTCCTCTACTGCATCCTCCTCTGTATCCAAAGTCATCTCTGCATCTGTTGGTGTGGAGGATGACCCCTCTATAGCATTACCATCATCAAATCTGGCAAGCTCTAGCACTTACCTGTTGTTTGAATCTCCTTGAAAATGCTCCCACACCCTTTGCTCCTTGCTCCCAAACACCCACACCAAACCCACAACAAACTAAACAAGTGAATGTGCAAATACAATGGGGAATACACCTTTATAACATCGTGCAGGTTCTTGATTTTCAGATTCTAAGTGTCATGATCAGGATATGTTTCGGACTTGATAGGGACACGTTCCAGATTCAAAGTGTCCTAATCGGACATGATGTGTCTCGATTTTCGGACATGAACCCGCTCGAATCATGTCTGATTCGCCAGATTCTGGACACATAGGGCCTGGGGAACGAATCTGGTTTCATAGCCTAATAGACTCCTCAAGTGTCATGATGAGTGATGAGGCTCCATAAACAATGGTCAAGAGGGTGGCCCCTTGATCTCCAAGCAAAACATGAAGTGGTGCTCCAAGGTGCCTCTTAGGCACAAGTAATGGTCTCATGGGTTCCCAATTGGATCAAACATGTCGATGCTCCATCAATAAGGGATTGAATGATGACATGTGCCCTCCCATGTCTCTCTGGATGAGACAAAACCCCATCTAGGCCTTGGATCAGTTGCTAAGTGTCAGATGTGTTACCACTCAAACTAGCAGGGGACCTAAAAGGGATTCCTAAGAGGGAAATTGCTAGGTTAAGGGCAATGGTGGAGGCTTAGCCCATTGTCACTACAACTAAGTCTCCTTGCTCTTTACGAACTTTCACCGATGGGAGTAGTCTGGGTAGTGTAGGGATCACTTGTAAAGTATATGTCGATGGATAGGTGGAAAGTGACTTTGGAAACCCCTTCCCCATGATGGAGTGAAGAACAGAACTTGCTTTTTCTTTAAGCAAGGGACTTGGTCCTCTGGGGGTAAGGGGTGAGGATTGGAGGGTTGAGGGAGAAGGAATAGGCTTATAGATGAGGTTCTCAATCCCCATAATCCTTGGGAAACTTGGATTCTCAAATGTTCCTTAACAAATAATCTTTATTGGGAAGTGGGACCACACGGGGCCAAGTGGACCGAGTCCAGGTTCAGGGATGGAATGTAGCAACCAATGATGTTCCTATCCTGGACAATGTGAAAGGAAAGGATGAAAGAAGAATATTTACTTCAAAAGGTTGAATTGATTTTGTTGAGGCCCAACCTTGGGGATGCCTAGGAAAAATTCGATCCTAGAGCTAGGGCTTGGGATTCTCGGAGATTCCACTGTTGGAATTGTCTCAAATTTGGAGGAGAGGGAGGGGACCCACTAGCGCAATAGCTTGTAGGAGATCGAAATTTTTCCTTTGGTAAATTCTCGGGAAATTGATGCCGTAGGTGACCTAATGGGGCTAGAACTAGGGAAAAAGGGGGAAAATGGTAAAGAGAGGGTTAAAATGATCACCCTTTTTGAGGTATCAATGCCTAATTCATTTGGGGATATGTAGTCAAGGATGATGATGAGTAAGAACTTGGTTTCTTGATCAAGGAGGCTCAGAAAGTCAGCTTCATCCAATGTTGATAGAAAGAAAAAAAAAGTGACCTTCAAGCGTTTATACTTCAAAGCAAATGATGCAAGCTTATCGAGACAAATAATCTCTAAGACATTTCATTCATATAACATTGGACCATACATTAAAATTAGCTAAAACATGCTTAGTTCCACATTTCAATTATGCAACAACTAGCCCTAATTTTAGCAGTATGCAAAAACAAGAATAGCAACGTCAAGATTTACTTACAATGTTATAGAATATATTCAACCAACATTTTGTTTGCAAGACAAAGCTACAAGGCAAGAAAAATAGTCCAAATCATCAAAATTCACCCATCTCCAAAAACTATCCTCTAAGGAAAAAATGCGAAGTTCGCTATGATTAGAGAGATCCCAAATCAAGTGATGATCCAAATGAATGTATCTAACATCATTACATAGCCTCCTAAGGAAATTGAATCAGCCTATCAGCCTACATTAGCCCCTAATGGTAAAATAATGTGCAAATGAAATCGCTATTAGTGACAAGCCCACCAAAGTAGCTCACAGGTTTAAAAATAAGCCTCACAAGTGGCCAAATAATATAATATACATGTCGTCGGGCCCTCCAAAGGCCTAATAATATCTTGAAGTGCCATATTGAGGAATAAATTCCTCGGAGTATGATAGACAAGGGGGTAGCCCCTTGTTCTCTAAGTAGTAGACCTATGGTGCTCCTAGTGGGTTTGAGGGTGCTTAAATGACCGCATGGGTCTCCATATGAATCAGAAATGCCTGTAAATCTTCTGCAAGGGTCCTAATAGTGGAATGAATGTTGCATTCCATCGTACAAGTCCTGGGACACCTTCCAAGAATGTGGGGCTCCTGTGCTGGCATGCTGGACATATTGTACCAAGCATATCACCATCATCCCGAGAGTGGATTACTAGTAGTCTTTGAGCATTGGTGAAGATCCGTGGAGTGTTGTCTGTTGCTGTGGAGGCGAGTGGCTCTCTATGCCCACCCTATATGTGCCGAGGTGGACCTTTTTGGGTTTAGGATCCCGTATAGGGAGACTAAACCCAAATGGAAACCGCCTGTAATCTTGCATAAGATCCAATGTGTCCCCTAGGCTTCTAGTACAACCAATCATTAAAATAATCATGTAAGAGAGTGACAAACCATGGATAACAAAGTGTATACCCTTCCATAGTGGGCTTTGGCATGTGCTAGTGTCTCCAAGCTCCAAAGGGGTTAGCCAAGTACCTTATTCGGTGGTTTCAACCCTTAAAAGGGATAGTATGTCCAAGGTACATCCCTGTAATGGGGGTAGCGAGTGATAAATAAGTGGAATGGAGTAGGGAATGAGAGGGGCAACCTTGGGCCACATATTGGGGCATAGTGATAGCTAGATAAGGGGAATCCCACACTTGGGTATGTAATGTGTAGGAGGGAACAATCGTGGTACATGATGTGCCCCGACCTTGATTTTTCCACCCTTCTATGAATTCTCTTTAATTAACTGCTCCGGGCTCAAAGGACAAGAGCATGATGTGTAAGATATAACAATGATTACCCCTTTTAAGTAGGGAAATTCATTGTCGTCCAGGGGTTGGGACAATCATGGGTTCTTGAATGATAAAAGGAGGCTCATCTAGGGCCTATGGAACTAGGGTGATGACCATGGATTGGGGTAGAGCTCATGTATTTGCTTTTGCCCACGCGCTAATTATTTTTTCTTAGCCATCTTTTGCATTTTGTGGTATAATTTCCTGTTAAATGTGGCCAATTATGCTTTTTTCTTTTTCTTTCATTTGTTTCAATCTTCAGGGCATTGTTCCAGGCTTGACCCAAGGTGGGGGCAAAGGGATAGAGAGGTTGGCCCTATGTGGACTCAAAATGGAAATGTGGACCCAGGTGGGAGAAATGATGAATGGGGTATAGTGAGTGGAAAGGGAGTAATATATACGGGTAAAGGAGCGGGACCACACACCCAAAGTCGGGGTTTCTCAAGTAGTACCACCCTAGAACCATATGGTCAATAAATGAGATCCCATGGGACTAAGATCCAAGGGTAACAACCAAAAGAGATCAAGGGGACAAGAGCACAAACTAAGCCCACCCTTTCCGCCGAATCCCCCCATCAATCCATACCCAAAAGTATGCATGATAAGTAAACCCAATACTCAATTACCAAATGACATGATATACCTTTAGATTCGGGAGGCCCACCTTCAAACATACATCAATACAGGTGGGTGAGGGACCAAATGGCTGGCTCAGGGGGCAAAGAAATGGCACATCGAGCTAGTAGGACGTTTCAAGGGGCTATTGGTTGTCAACTGAGGCTCATCAAGGAGAAAATTTCTCCTGGGGATATCACCCACGAAGTGGTGGGTAACATAATGCAAATTTGTGGCTGACTGGGTAACGTGGTCGAAGTGCATCATCATCTCTATATGGATGGGGCACGGACAAGCAATTTGTGGTGCTGAAGAAGCCCATGGCGTGGCAATCAACGCTTTGCTGTGGTGGAGGCCCATGGTTCTCAACGCTCACCCTACAAGTGCCATTATGACCTTATGGAGCGCTTGGACCCCGTATAGGGAGACCAAGTCCAAAATGGAGACCCACATGCAATCATGTATAAGATCCAATGCGTCTACTCACCTTCTAGTACAACATTCCATTAGTGCAATTGAGTAAATAGGGTTGCTAACCAAGGGAAAAAGTGGACACTTCATAGTGGCATGCCCTTCCAAATGGGCTTTAGAATGTACATGTGTTACCAAGCTTGACAAGAGAGGTTAATAAATGACCCTATTAAGTGGTTTCAAGCTCTAAGGGAGTGACAGGTCCATGGTACACCCATCAAATGGCAGACGCAATGTGAAATAATAATGTAACAGAGTCGGGGCAAAGGGAAGGCTACAAGCCACATGCCACAATACAAGGGTAGCTATGACGAAGGAGGCCCATACATTAGGTATAAGCAATCGTGGTACATGAGTTCCCCAATCTTTGTTTTTTCCACCCTTCTTCATATGCCTTTTTCTTTTTATTGCTTTTTCTTTCTTTTACTGGTCGGGGCTCCAGGGGATAAGAGCATGATATGTATGATAAAGAAGTAATCACTCCCTTGAGGTTGGGCAGTCCATTGCCCACTAGTGGTTGGGACAATCATGGGTTTCTTAATGATGCAAGGGGCACTCATAGGGGCCCTAGGAACCCGGGTGATGACCATAATGATGGGGGGTAGAGCTCATCATTCGACCATCTTTTGCATTTTGTGGTCCATTTCTTGTTGTAAGTGGCCAAATTATGCTTCTAACTTTTTTTTTGCTTCATCAACCTCTGGGGCATCTTTCTAGGCCTGACCCAAAGTGTGGACAAGGGGAGGGAGGTTAAACCTTGTGGACCCAATGGACAAATGTGGACTTGGATGGGAAAAGTGTGAAAAGGAGTTATAATGAGTGGAGGGGAGTGAGATATATAGTGTCGGGAAGCGGGATTGCGCTACCAAAATCAGGTTTCCCATGTAGTGCCACTCCTAAAGCTAGTAGCCAATAGAGGAGATCTAACGAGATTATGATACAAGATTAACCGCTAAGTTGGGACATGGGAACAAGCGTACAATCCAAGCCCATTCTTTCCACTGAATCCCCCCACTAATCCATGTCTAAATGTGCCCAAGAAAAAGCATCGGCACCCAATTACATAATGAAAAGCAATACCTTTGGAGTTGGAAGGCCCACCTTCAAACATACAATCATAATAGATGGGCAAGGGCACATAATGGGTAGCTTAGGCAGCAGAGGAAGGTGGCACATTGCGCTATCTAGTGGCTGCAAGGGGTTGTTGGCCGCCGACTGAAGACAAATCCAGGAGAAAAAAATCTCCTATAGGGGTCACCCGCTAGTGGTTTCTAACACACCCTATTTGTGTTGCAGGTGCCAGAATAGTCCTAATGGATGAATACTGTGCTATCGGGACAAAGATCTCATCATAATGTATGCCCTCAATATGTGAGAAGCTTATGGCCACAAACTTGGCCTTGTACTTCTGCACACTCCCATCTGCTCCATGCTTCACCTTGTACACCCATCATGAACCTACTACCGATTTGCCCTCAGATCGTGGTAGAATCTCCCAGACATTGTTGTTCATGATGGAGGAATATTCTTCCACCATGGCATCTTGCCAAACCTGTTGAGAAGTTGCCTCTTTATAACTAGAAGGATCAATATTCACCACCCTTGTCGTTAGTGCCATATATTCTATGTACCTCTATGGCTGTCTCCTTTGCCTGAACATGGTGCTAGTAGCTTCAATCTGCTCCTGGGCCTCTTGAATCAACTTGGCCCGCTTGCCTTTTTTCCTCCCTGTGTTAGGAGTCTATAACTGAGTAGCTTTTTGGTCTCGTCATAGTCTCTTGAATCTTCTCCTCATCATCCTACTCTGAATCCTATTGTGGATCCTTCTATGTGAGCCTCTTGCCACTTGGCTAAGACTCAATCGGTGATCCAGATTGAGGCTCCTCCTTAGGAGCGAGTGGCTCCTACTTGTTGGAAAATTGAGGTATTTGTAGATTAATATTGATCTTCCTTTACTTGGTAATTTATTGTGATATTTGTTGGTATTTTATTAATTCGTTTTTACTTTTTTCATCATGCAATTATAAAAAAAATGAAGATTACAAAAACACAAAAGGACACGATATAGGCCCCATGCCATTGCAAAACCCCACAATTGGGGAAAACCCGAAGAATCCACTTCTTATAGAATCAGATCAAAATGAGACCTCCAAGACCCAAAGACGAAGACAACTTCCTCCACAAGATCCTAGAGTTAGCCCTCCAATTTTGTCAAGATTCATCTTCAATAAGAATAATCGATCTATCACAAGATGTCTTATCCACAAAGATACTTCATCCTTCTAGTGGCTCCCTCCTTATACTCTTTTCAATCCTGTTGTAGCTCACATATTACAGTCATTATGGCTTCGTACTTCATATATATATATTGGTCTTTTTGGCGCTTGCAAGTCATCATAGAGATAGCCTTATTTAATAACACATCTTAACTTTTATTTAATAGCACATCTTAACTTCAGGAATTCACATTCTGTCCAGATCATATGTCATAAGAAATTTAGATCTTCTCACATCCCTTTAACACAAAGAAACTTGCTCATTCTACCTCAAAAGAATTGTATGTATATCTCTGAACTTCCACAAAAATATCCTTCCACAATGAGAGAGAACATGTGCCAATTTATAGTAGTTTGTCCAACGAAAGGGAAAAAATCCTTCCACAATGAGAGAGAACATGTGCCAATTTATAGTAGTTTGTCCAACGAAAGGGCATGTCTCTTTGGGTAAGCTGACTTGACTGTCTGGAGGGCCGACTTGTCATCTTGGAGGACAATTTGACTCTTCACAAAAATTTCTTTCCTTTTTCTTACAAAGAATCCATATGGACTTTGATTCAATTTTAATTCTTTGACTTAACAAAAACCTAGAAGCATGAAGACCATGCTTTGCTAAAGAAATAATAATATAAATCTTTTTCTTGTTTTGTTTTTGTTTACAAGTACAAAGATAAATATGAACACTGAACCTAGTTGCTTTTCCGACACTCCTTGGGAGTGAGTAGCTCCTCCATTTCGGGGACTCCATCCTGCTCTCACTCTAAGGAATCCCTTAGAGCTCTAGACTCCTTAAACCTCACATCCCGCGTGAGAACCATCTTCTTGAGTCCTAGTAGATACATCCTGTATGCCTGAGCTATGTGTGAAACATCGAGCTTCTTTCTTGTGAAAGCTTCCTCCGGTGAAACTCGTACATGAACCCTTTGTGGACTCCTGTTTTGCAGAAATACTAGAGTGTTGCATGCCTCTGCCCACAAGAACATAGGCAGTCCTTGCATGCTTGAGCTATCTCACTGTATCCCGTGAAAATACCCTTTTCTGCTGTGGGCTCCAACTTCTTGTTATCTTTCGGCACGTGGTAGTAAACTTTTGTGCCAAAGATACGAAAGTGTGAAATATTAAGCTTCTTGCTTGTGAAAGTGGCCTCCTATGAAACTCGTCCAAGAACCTTGTGTAGACTCTTGTTTTGTAGAAATACTACAGTGTTGCATGCCTTTGCCCACAAGAACATAGGCAGTTCTTGATCATGGAACATGGCCTCGGCCTCTCCAACAATACTGCGGTTCTTCCTGTCAACCACCCTGTCCTGCTGAGGGTTATTGGGTGCCATTAACTCTCTCCTAATGCCCTCCTTAGCACATAAATACTTAAGGCATGGGAGACATATTCTCCACCATTGTCACTCCTCACTGTGTTGATCTTCTTCTTGGTTTGGTTTTCGTTTTATACCGAGGCCTTACACTCCATGAACTTGGTTAAGACCTCATCTTTATTCTTCATAAAAAAATATTGAAGTTTTCTAAGAATAATCATGAATGAAAGTAACATAATACATGCATTTCATAAGAGATGGAGAAGAGAAGGGTCCACATACCTCTGAATGCACTAGCTCCAAAATCCCTTTGGCTCTGCTGTCTCGGGCTTGAAAAAAAGTCTTGGCATACTTGCCAAGTCTGTACCCCTTACACACATCATATCGATCAAAATTGCATGCTGGTAATCATGTGGAAATCTGCTTGAAAAATCTTTAGCGCCCCATGATGCAAGTGCCCTATGCGCCAGTGCCAAAGTTCTCCAACATCTCTACTCTGCTCATAACCTGCCTTGCTGCTTAAGGCTGCACATGTCTCAGCCTACAACCTGTAAAGGTTCTTCACCCTCACACCTATCTGCTTCACTGCTCCAAAAGCTAAGTGCTTGAGGTAATGCCTTACCTTTGCTGAAGATGACATCATATCTCGCCCTCCACGGTAGCTGCTGAAACAAGGTTCTTCTTTAGTCTTGGAACATAGAGGACATCTTTGAGATGGAGAGGGCTCCAAGACCCCCTCTCAAAGAAGACAATATCAATTCCCCTAGATGCTTACTTGCCATCATCTTGTAGCTTGATTTGAAACTGCATGTCCTTCTTCTGCAACTAGTTGAAATACTCCCGATTCTTGGTCATGTAGAAGGATGCTCTGGAATCAATATACGTCATGATGCTCCCTATTGAGCTTTTTCTGCAAGCTATCAATGAGAAATCTTTCTCAAACTGGGAAGCAAACCCATCTACCTCAGCTGATGCAGCCAGGTGATTCTTACTAGAAATCTTATTTTGATTTGGACACTTAGTAGCATAATGCCCTAACTCACGGCAATGGAAGCACTTGATCCTACTCATATCCTTCTTCTTCTCACCCTTCTAAATGGACTCGGCCTTCGCTTTGCCTTTCTTGCCCTTGGCTTTGCTTGCTAGGGCAAAGTTCTCCTTGTTTTCTGTCTTTGCTGATCTATTATCTCAGGTCCCTCTCCGGATCTCCTCTTGAATGCAGGCAATCCATAACCTTTACCAACTGGGAAATATATTTCCTCCACTGACAACATCCTAGAGACCATACCAAGACCTGCAAAGTCCTAGTAAAGCAAAACTGACAAGGTCCTGCTCAGGTATAGTGACACCCAAACCAGCTACCTCATTTCGAACCTGAGTGAACTTTGTAAGATATGAGATGATGGGCTCTCCTTGTCTCATCCAGATACTCCTTAGCTTCTCCATAAGAGCAAGCTTCCTGTCATCACTAGTACCTTGATATAGATCTAAGATGGCTTTGAACATTTCAAAAGTTGTCTTCTTATCATGGATATGAGGAACTATATGGTTTTTGAGCCTTTCTAGAATAATCCTCTTGGCCTTGATATCATTCTTAGAATGTTAGGTCAACTGTTGGGGATCTTGTGGTGTTGATATAACGTTCTTGACAAACTCTCCCACCCCATTATCCTCCAATACTATCATGATCCTTCGTTTCCAAGAGACGAAGTTAGAAGCTCCCTCTAAATAGCTGTTTGATGTCAATCCTTGGAACGCTGTCTTGGTTACCTAGAGAGCTCTACTTCACAATCTAGCACTAGCCTTCTTGACTAATCTGTGTTGGTCACGAATTGTTCTGGGTGGTGGTCTTTATACTAATCTTTGCTCTGATACCATGTAGATTTTCCTTGAAATCCTGCAACTGCTATGATGACAAAGCTGAAACTAGTTTCGTTGCACCAAGACACAGGTTTTCTCTATGATAGATAAGCAACAGACAAAAGAAATGTATAGATAAAGAACTTAGTCGCATAATAACAAAATATTTTTCTATGGAACTCAACTCGGAAAACCCTCTTTTTGCAGTATATTTCATTAAGAAAAATTTTGAGCAGTCAGATTTCTTTAGAAGACAAACTGTTTCAATAGAAAGCACAACTCTTCTCTTTGCTAATACTTCGCTGAAACTCCTTGCAAGAGCCCTTGATCCATCTCCTCTCTTCTTGTGCAATCAAGCTCCTATTCTTAGCACTGGAAATCCCTATTTTCCAATGTTCCACCAAGGTTCCGGGACGAGGGGGCGAGGGGGCGCGGGAGTGGCCTATGCAAAAGCTCCCTACCATTTTTTAGGAAACGTGGGGGAGCGTCAGGGTCTTAAAAAATTATAAATATAAAATATAATTTATTAATTGAGTCCACTATGACAATTTGGTTTGAATTGAAAAGCTGCAAAGCATGATCATTGATATGAATATCATTTGACATTATCCAAATTCATAATATCATATAAAATAATAAATTTAAAATTGTAATTTATAATCATACATCAATGATCATACATTATGATTAAAGTTTAAAGTTTAAACCATATTGATGTTCCACTATGAACATTGAATCTTGAACAGTGAATATTCAATATTAACATAAAATTATAAAAGTAGACTCTGATACATCATACATCAAGAGTCCAAATTTTATAGAATTATAAAAGATTAAAGTCAAGTCTGATGCATCAAGAGTCAAAATTTTGTAGAGTGAGAATTTGAATAACGATAACACAATCTAGTTCTGTCTTTTTGTAATTTTCCCTAGTGTTTCTTTTGGTAGGCTTTTTCTTTTGGATAGTGGTTTCTGTTAGCGCTTGGAATTCACCTAGGCTGAGATAGACAAACTCTCAAGGCTACATCAAACCATTTCACCTCGTAGCTAGCCCTACGAGGTATGAGAAGGCTCTCTCGGGTCAGATTCGGTAGATCTTTCAATATAATAAGCTGACCAATTAGGATCAAAGATATTAGGCTAGTAAATTGATAAGGGGGGTTGATTTAAAGATTTTTGGGTTTTTGATGGCAATTGGAGGGAGTGCAATTCAGGGTGCAGGGATTGAGCACAGTTTTGCAGGGGGATCTTTGGGGCAAGGTAGGAGTGAGCGCTGATGCCTTAATCTGAGATGGATGATCAGGGATGATAGAGAAGGAGCTAAAGAGGGCAAACAACCATTTGAATTCTCTCTAGACAGTAGAAAACATAAATTTTGAACAAACTAAAAAGCTGAGCATGTCAAAGCATGAATTCAAACTTTACCACTTCATCTGTCCAAATAGAAGAAAAAGAGAGATGTGGAATACATAAACAAACTTACAAGAACATGTAGAGAACACACCATCAACACAACAATCCACAAGAATCCACAATGATGGCTACAAAACCCTGACCTTCCTTTTCTTGAGATAGATGTACAATATACAATAAAGCTTTCTCCCACAAGAGTCCAACCTCCAACCTCTCAAAATGACTAAGAAAACACATAATATAGGCAAGCTAACCTCTTCCCTTGCCTCTAGGGGTCGAGCTCATCCTTCTAGGAGCAGTTTGAACTAATTCCAAACTAAGCACTAGATAATAGGCAGCTCAACAACGTGCCTCTATTACTTAGCTAACTGATTCATGCATTAATTATTCATTTTTTACATCAAGGAAGCTTCTAGAAGAGTAAATAGAGGTAAAATCTATCAAAGTGCCATGAAAATATTACATTTATCCATCATCTACAAGTAAAAATGATCAACCATAGTCAAAACAGTGTTTTTTGACCAAAAAAGGTCAATTTTGGCAAAGTTAGCTCTCACTGCCGCACCCCCTAGCTCTCACTGCCGCGCCCCTTTGCAGAAACTTTTGAGTGGGTTTCACTGATCCAAATCAGGTGCAAGATGGCTCATTGGAAAGCTTGGTCTGTCTACTTTCCATCCCAAGTGGAATTTCTGAATTTGGAGTTGTTTTGCCCCCTCAAAAACCATTTCTCCCAAGGTCACTTTTTGCAACTCAAAAAGTGGGCAGAAAGTCATTTTTTTGATGTATTTTGAGCTTTTGGAGGCTCAAATCTCAAAATCAGGCTTCTCCCAAGTATTGGTAATTTTTCTCTTTGCATGCCCTTTCCAAAAATGCCAAGTTTTCAAAATTCCGAGCAGTCCTCCAAAATAGTCGCGCTTGGAGCGCGGCGTTTCAAATGGCCAAAACCTGTGAATTGCACAAAAAATTCACAAATGACAAAATTTTCTCCAAATTTCTTGAAATTTGGGCTGGGAGTCCCCAATCAA
>APFE031643982.1:0-18255 GCA_000404065.3 Pinus taeda | reverse complement strand
GTTCCAACTACTTGATAACTTGCTGCTACAGTGGTAGCTTCAACCTTCAATTATTCATCAAACATGGCGCTTACCATATTTCCACAATCAATCCTTGTTTCAAAAAAGAAACCATGCATATCATCAACATAATGTTCATCCACCTTACGATGGGATATCTGAGCGTGAAAGTGCTCATTAACAATTCCAAATTCACCAAATTCATCAGCTACGACCGGATTCACCAATTCACATATCTCTTTGTAGTCATCATCCACATGTATATCATCATAGTGGGATTCGCCATCATCTGCACCTTCCATGTTACAATTGAGTCCTTGAAAATTTATATTCTCTTGCTCTGTTTCACACACAGAGGCTTCAAATTCTCTCTCTGTAATATTTGTTGCATTCTCTTCATCAATATACATATTTTCTTTATGGGTTTCACCTAAATTATAGTTTTCATGACAATCATCAAATTTTGACTAGGATTCTCCAAGGTTTTTTGTCATCTCAAACTCTTGCTTATCTACCCTCATATTTTTGGTTGACCCAATAAATTGTGACACATCTTGTTGTTCCATGTCACTCCCCCTTGCACCAAATTATTCTTCTAGGATCTTCAATGCTTCCTTGGAAGTTGTAGATTTTGCTACCTTGCACAAAAAATTCTCATCTAATACATATTTTATAAAATCCGATGCTAAAGCATCATATACTTCATCATATCAGTTATTAGATTGGTACTCAATTAACTCTTTAGCTCGAAGAAAAGTTAGTATTTTGATAACCCAAAATTCAAAATAATTCAAAATATTCACCAGTAAACATAGGAGGTGGCAGCAGATCAAAAATACACCAATCAACCTTGATTTTTTCTTTGTCTTATGCTAGAATTCTTAGTTCCTCGGCTGTAGATTGAACCTCTCTAAACATGGCAATGATCTCTGCCTCTTATTTTCAATTCCTTTTCTTAATCTTCTTAAGTTATGCTTTTTGACCTATGACTGTTGTCTTTCCTCTGTATTATAGTTTCTTTCCTGATTGCGTGAGGCTATCTTCCATATCGCCCCTGAAAAAAATATTATTTTCAATATGCGCCCCTGTAAGGCACAATTTTCACCAAAAACACTGTCATGCTTGATAAAACACAAAATAAATTTGTAGACTGACAGAATTTGCAAAGCCCTAAACTTTCTTGTCAATAAAACCTTTTTTTTCTTAAACTTTAAAGAAATCCTCCACAGAAAGAAAATTATTTATACAAGGCACCTATACTTAAAAAGAAAAAAACCCTTTGCTTAACCTATACAAATACAAAATTACACACAAAAAAATACCATGAGCTGCGGCTTTTCTATTGATCACTCAAAACTTTATTCGACTTCACTTGATTACAATGAATCCATCTTGGGGTATTTATCATTTTTCAACCAGCAACTCGCCCAAAATAACTTCACGTGCGCACACACACTCTAAATTCAACTTTTCCCAAAATATGACTTAACACGAATTCAGTCGACTTAACCCAGTTAGCTGACTCTCCAAATTTAGCCAACTCTTTCATGTGGGAGCAATTACAATTTCCAGCACTCCCCCTTAATTACGACTATATGACTCAACATAACTCAAAGATGACTCAACTATGCTTGCTAGGATTACAATAGAAATTGACCCAATTATCATTGAAACATGCTTGTTGGTCCATGTCTCAACTAAGCTTATAATGACTCAAAACTTTTACAATATTTCATATTTTTTTTCTCTTCTTCCAAATTCTATATCCTCAAAATTGCTTCATTCTTTGTAGTGCGTTCTTACTGAAGGCTCCATATTTCTTTACTTGTTGTTGTTGCAATGTTTCTTTGGCTTTTCTTGAATTTGATCTGAGTTCATCTTTTACAAAATTCCTCTTTAAGGATTCTTTCACTCATGGACTGTTGTGATAACTCTTCATCTTCAAATTGTGTTCTTCACGCTGCTTCTTGCACTTCATATCCCTGACTTTATTTCTGCAATATTTCTTGATACCAAAATCTTATCTCTTCTTGACTCCTTGCTGAAAATTGGTTTTAATGCATTCTTCCTTGTTCTCAAAAACTTCCATATACTTCTCTTCACTTTCATCAACAGGTATTGCTACTTTTTCCCTATAATCTGCACACTCAAGATCATTATTCACCATTTCATTTTATTCTTTTATTCCAGCTGTTGCTTTAACACTCACTTCAATTTGTTCAATTGTCTTATGAATCCATTCTTTAATGAGCTTCAAATCTGCATCAATCTTATTAGCAACTTTGTTTTCATCTTCTACTCCCATATTATTTTGAACACATACATATTAAAAGAAAATGTTAAAAACATCTTTATTATGATCTTGAGCTTCCTTCTCTACCTCTACCTTCTCTTCCTTCTTTTGTTTTGTCACTGCTTCATAATTTTCATTTTCTACCCTTTTACCAACCTCTACTGCTGCAAACATGTATTCCACTTGGATTCCAATCATAAGTGGGTTTTTCTAACAAGATAACAACATAAGAATAGGTTCTTTCTGTTGCATCATGTGCAACCAATAATCACCAATTAATGGTTCTTCATCAAATTTAACATCAACAATTCCAATTGTTGGATCCACCAAACCACTTGGTGCTCTATTGATAGTTTTACCTATGCCAAACTCAGTTGTTTCTTGTTCACAACCTACTTCATTAGGAGTTCCAACTGCTTCATAACTTGATGCTAGAGTGGCAGCTTCAACCTTCAATTCTTCATCAAAGATGGTGCTTACCATATTGCCATAATCAATCCTTGTTTCAAAAAAAGAAACCACACATATCATCAAGATAATGTTCATCCACCCTATGGTGGGATATTTGAGCATGCAAGTGCTGATTAGCAATTCTAACTTCACCAAATTCATCAACTACGAATGGATTCGCCAATTCACATCTCACTTTGTAGCCATCATCCACACGTGTCTCATCATAGTGGGATTCACTATCATTTGCACCTTCCACATTAGAGTGGAGTCCTTGAGCATTTATATGCTCATGCTTTGTTTCACACACAGAGGCTTCAACTTCTCTCTCTCTAATCTTTGCTGCATCTTCTCCATCCATATGCATGAATGCATTATGGGTTTCACTTTTATAGTTTTCACGACCATCATCAACTTTTGATTGGGATTCTCCAAGGTCTATTGTCCTCTTAAAGTCTTTCTTATCTACTCTCAAATCTGCTAACTCAACAAATTGTGACACATCTTATTGCTGCATGTCACTCCCCCTTGCACCAAATTCTTCTTGCAGGATCTTCCACGCTTCCTTGGATATTGTAGCTTTTTCTACCTTGCACACAAACTTCTCATCCAATATCTGTTTTATAAAATTCAATGCTAAAACATCACATACATCATCATATGGGTTATTAGACTGGTACTCAATTAACTCTTTAGCTCGAAGAAAAGTTAGCATTTTGATAACCCAAAATTCAAAATATTCACTAGTAAACGTAGGAGGTGGTAGCAGATCAAAGCTACACCAATCAACCTCGATTTCTTCTTTGTCTTATGCTAGACTTCTCATTTCCTCGACTATGTCCTAAACCTTGAGTCTAAACATGGTAATTATCTGTGCCTCTCCTTTTTTATTCATTTTCTTAATCTTCTTCAGTCGTGCTTTGCGACCCATTACTGGTGTATTTCCTTTGTCTTATAGTTTCTTTCATGATTACATGAGGCTATCTTCCATATCGCCCCCGAAAAAATATGATTTTCAATGCGCCCCACAAGGCATAATCTTCACTCAAAACAATGTCATGCATGACAAAACACAAAATAATTTGATAGACTACCAAACTTTGCAAAGCCCTAAACTTTATTGTCAATAAAACCTTTTTTTTTTTAACTTCAAAAGAATCTTAAAAAAAATCCCTTTATTAACCTATGTAAACCCTTTAATAATCCTTGAAAAAAAACTTTAATATCTTTGACCTTTAAAAGAAACTTCAATACTTAATAAGCCATTTCAATAATGAGGTGTTTTTCAAAGCTCACATAAATCGTTTCAAAAACAATACCATTTCAAAATATTACTCATCACCAACACCCTCTTCCTTTATTTTGTATTTTTCCCCACAAAGAACACACCTTTTGACTTGCTCAAGTCAAAACTCCTTTCCACTAATAGTTTAATAACCTCCACCCTGCATTTGGATTTAAAAAAAAATTCTCACCTCAGATTTAATCTAGCACGTTTAAAAAAATTCTTTTTGTTTCACTTTATGTGCATTTTTAATACCTGATGGCTTGGGCACCACCGACCAACTGACCCAGCCAAACTGTGCAATCGACCCAATTTCGGCGGAACAATAAGTTTTCACGAAACAGTCGCAGTTTTTACACTAACAAAGTGTGAATTTCACTCACAAAATTGTCGCAGTTCTTACACTAACAAAGTGTTAATTTCGCTCATGAAATTGTCTCAGTTCTTATACTAACAAAGTGTGAATTTCGCATTTACTTTGCACAATTTTAATTTCTTAACAGTGTGACAATTTTGCAATGTAATTAAAAAAAAATTGTTGGCCTTCTTCACACACTTTTAATTTCTTAACAGTGTGACAATTTTGTAATGGAATTTAAAAACAAAAAAAATGTTGGCCTTTTTCACTTGGTCCTCTTTTCACTGGTTCTTCACGCTCCACTGATATTGTAATCTTTCCTCGGATCCGATTCCAATTTGTTGGAAAGGTAGAGGAAGAAATACACAAAATTACACACAAAAACAATACCACGACATGCGGCTTTTCTATTGATCGCTCAAAACTTCATTTGACTTGACTTGACTTAATTACAATGAACCCATCATTGGGGTATTTATCCTTTTTCGACTAACAACTCGCCCAAAATAAATTAACTTGCACACACACTTTAAATTTGACTTTTCCAAAAATATTAATTAACTCAAATTCATTCGACTTGACTCTCCAAATTTAACCAACTCTTATGTGTGGGAGTAATTACAATGACTAACAATTCTATACACATCAATACTAGTGCTTTACTATGTTAACCACATAATGAGATATTAACTAGTTTACACAATAACTACATAAATATACATATATATCCACAAATATAATATCTCATAAGAAGAATGACAGTGCAAAAATCTCTTCAGAACTTAGTCATCAAGGTCCATATTATTAAGCTCAAGTAATCAATTATGTTTCACATAAACAATATAGATTAGTTAACAACATTCCCATGAAGAGACTTATCTTTGATTTAAATTCAAAGATAAGGCAATTGATTTGAGAACAACTCTCCACCCACCCAATCGTAGGTGGGTTGTAGTCTGATCTCTCTTACAACTCTCCACCCACCCAATCGTAAGTGGGTCACAGTCTGATCTCTCTTACAACGATCACCTCGAGCCGGATTCCAAAGGCTGAAATAGTTTTCAATAGGAATAAATTACCCACTACAGATTGAAATAGAGACTTCAGAAGTCATCCCACCTCCACCAACCAAATAGCAGTTAACCAAATGCACAAAGAATCCAAAAGCCCATTTCCTCCACCCTACAATTGTCCAATAACTGATAAATCTAGAGAGTCCAGAAGCTCCACGTCCATCCTGAGACCTAACATAGTGGTTCCACCCAGAGAAAGGAATCCAGAACCCACTACAAGGATTTCTCTCCTGCCCCGCTAGTATGCCAAAGTATGTATGGGGTTTTTCATGAAGAGCTATAGTAGGCCACAATTTTCCCATGCTGTTATCTTTGAGGCAAGATGCCATTAATTGTTAACAATTTCACTACTTACTTACATGGATATCGGAGAAAAATCACAATTGTCAACCATAAGTTTCACTATGAAGGATGGATTTGAAGAGCTTAGCGAAAATATTCAGTTCAACCTATTTGATGAGGAAGTTCAAGCTTATGTAGCCAAGCTCTATCATTTTTTACAGGTTACAAAGTTCACAGAGCTTGAGGGACCCAATAACAAGGCATATTGCATTGGATTAAATATAGAAACATATCAACAAAGGCTAGTTTAAAAGTGCATCGAAGCCATTAATGGATAAACTAAGGTCTTCACCTAATACCTATTTTTGGGGGACCTATAGTAGAGCAGAGGATAGTTCAATCAGCATTTCCATAGGGAAAAAGGCTATGTATCTAAAACAAACTAAACTTTGAAACATGTATTCTGGTATTGTGACTTTATGACGTTTTCTTAGGACAAGGTGTCTAAGCTCTATAGCCGATTCCTTCCTATTCCCTAGAAAGTGGCCTTATTAGGAGATACACTCCCTTGAACCATTGAATTTAGTGAAACACAAAAACTCACTAGAATAGAAGTTGTCTTTTTTATTTGGAAAAAAAACATTGGGACTAAAAAAAAAAAAAAAACATCTCCATTTGAAAATAACTTTCTAGGGATGGAGCAAGAAGGATGTGACATACTTTTGAAAATCACTAGATTTCTAGTGAGGGAGACCACACTATGAGCAGGGATCCTCTTACTAACTTGTTGGGTCCCCCTTCTTGGTATTGACAAATCCCAATGCTCTTAAGGAAGGCCTTGCTAGTACATTAGTAAGGAAGTGAGAGAACAAAAAAGAAAGGCACCACAACTACACCCTCAACCACTGAAATAGAATGACATATACCATCAGTTGGAATTAGCATTTTGTAAGGCAAAGAATCCTTTAGAATGAAAGCAACAAAATGTTGAAAATATGAGTTTAAAAAGTAGTTTTTTTATATTTTATTTTCTATTTTTAATATTTTTACTTTTTTACTCCAAAAATGGTGAACCAACCACCCCCTTATAAAGTTTATTTTGGTTGTACATTCTTGTTTTGAGTTCCATTTTAAACCTCAAAATTTCTCTAATGTTGGTCATGAAAGTATCTAGTGATATATCTCTGCCAAATTCCCCCTTAAATAATGGCAAAAGGAGGAGTTTTCTTCTTCTTGGTCCTGCCATGTTTTGCGTTAATTGATTTCCAATTGTTTTCTTGATATCTAGGAGTTAAATCTCAAATGGTAGCCTTTAACACATTTCCAAGAATTTTAACACGTCAAAATAATTTATTCTTTCATTAATTAAAGTAAATATTTACATCAGTGTGTCATATCATGAGTTTTTTAGCTTTTCCAACCAATAATTAGATATAAAGTTCATAAAATAATTGTCAAGGAGTAGTACACCTAGCATATTAGTAAAAATAGGGGATTTTAAACTTCTATATATGCAATAAAATGGGTGGTAGCAAAGAATTTTCTAGGTTGGGGTTGTTTAATTTCTAATGAAATTAGGGGTATTATTTAATATCACACAAAAAAAACTACTATGTTGCAACTTTAGTGATTGGAACCCTTCTTTCATGAATGTGGAGAAGCATCCATTAGGTTTCCCTATGGTTGATAGGGATGAAGTTTCTTCCGTACTATGAACTTCTCCCAAGTACCTAACCTCGTTTTTTTAGGAATGATCCCCATTTTATATCTCTTGAAGCCTTAATAGTGGTTCTACATCTTCTAAATATGGTCCTAATAATAGTGGAACTATGAATGACAATGTATGACTAAAAAGAAATATTTCATAATCAATGATTTCACCCTATTTTGAAAATGATCTCTTCCTTAAAAAAAAAGACTCAGAAAAATGGTCTTGTATTTAAAAAACAAAAATTTCAATCAATATGCAATCGGTTAAATTCATAACTAGTCTTTTATGGGGCCAGCCCTAAGAAGGATCCAAATTCATATCATAATACACTCAATATTTTTGGATCAAAAAGCTGTAGATGGAACTCTAGGAGTTGAACCCATGATAATAATTTGCCCCTCATTACCCATATCGACTCATAATAAGTGTATCGATGTAATATAAATAATCTGTAATACTCAAAACGCCACAATTCCCCACTCCATATCAACTTCCGTGTCATCTTGATTCTCATATGTACCACTGGATACATGGCATGTGTTGATGCTTCCTCCTATGTTTGGTCAGACCCATACTATCCTACAAACAGAGTTAACTCTATAATGGTGGACAATGTATTGTCACAAAAGCGTGCAATCCAAAGAATCTCCATGATTTAGCAATGTGATAGACGTTGCATGTAATGCATAAAATTGATTTTTTAGTTCATTTGAGTTCGTTAAATGTTGCACTGTTGCCAGAAATGGTCTTATTCCTGGATTATTTAGGCGTGAATCCAAGGGTTCATTTTTTTTTTTTTGTTGCATGTTTCAAGACTGCAAGTGATTTTTGCATCTAACAAACAGGTATTATTGCTTCTATTACCAATGACAATCCTACTCTATTGTTATGTGTGGCTGATGAGGAGAGGCTCCAAATTGAGGATGGGGATTTTCTTTCTTCTCTGAAGTTAAAAGGTATGAGTGAGCTCAATGATGGCAAACCAATAAAAGTGATGAATGTTACCCTATTCTTTCCACTTGCAAGAAGACACCACCAACTGTATCAACAATATCCATATATATCATTCTTAATTGGTATAGCTCAAGTTTGCAAAGTTTAAATTTCAAAACAAAATTGTATAATTTTTTTACTTCTTTCTTCTATGCTACTCTTTCCTATGATATTGCCTTATGGTGTTTCCTTTTCAACATATGGTGCAATTGCTAGTTTAGATGTTTTTGCAACATATGGTACAATTGCTAGTTTAGATGTTTTGAAACGATTCTATCTATTAGATGCTTTAAATGTTATTTCGACATATTTTTTTGTCTAAATTCGTTTGAAATTTTGTGGGGATTTGTTTCAAGATTGAGTTTTGTGAATTCTAAAAAATTTAAATGTCTTAATTTTTTTAGAGTACTAAATTCATATATAAGTTAAAACCTGATTCAGCATCACTGCACTAGGAGAGTGGGGTGCTTTTTCCAGACATAAGGGTAAAATGTCTCAATTATGATATACATTTATCAGTCCGTCTAATTTATGGATTTTGTTCGCTGCAATGCATCCCAGAAAGCTTTATGCTTGTCATTGATGCCTGATTCGACAACCTATGCATCTAGGTGAATGGAGCGCGACCCACGAAGGCCCCATGTTCCATTAGTCCTCTAGAATGTAGGCAGTGATGCAACAGACAAAGTTTTGAAGTGATGGAAAATGCAAATTTTAGGCTAGGGTTATTAGATATCAAAATGATGTGAAGAACAATTTCTAGTTGAGCCGATTAGGGGGAGCGAGAGTTGCTATGCATTGGTAATGGAGGTTTACATTTGGTGTGATTATATTTTACCATGGCTGGTTTGTGGATGACGGTTGACAACGTACTAAGTTGACAAGTTTTAGTGTTTCAGATATTGGTATTGGTTTTTTGGTTTTGTTACAGCGTGATTGTTTGTGCTACATTATTTATTGTTCGTCCTACCTTCTTTAGGCTATAATCATATATTTACTTTAATTTTGTATACTTCTACCTTCGCATCACTATACAAAGCCGATCTGGTTTTGGTTGGGGTGTGCTTTCACATATCTTTGGGTTTGAGATACCCCTCTATAGTCCATATTGACGATGCTTATGTTCATCGCATCGAAGATCTTCCACATTCTGGTTCTCTTTATCATTTCCATCTACATTTTATACTGTATCATTTGTGACCAGCTGACATTCCGTAGACATAGATCATATGCCTTGGTGGACTGATATTCTACAACTTATTTGTCCCATATCAATTCGGGAAAAAGATTCCTACTTTGATACCACTCACTTCTCCATCTGTTGGCACAAATGGGTTGATTCATTCAATATATGCAAACCATGTTAGGGTTGTGGCATTCGATGTTGTAATCATTCATGGAACTTCATGGGATGCGAATGTTGTTGTTGTTGTGCTCGATTCCCATGTTCTAGAAGTGCACACACTAGGATTACTTCGATTACATTGGCACTTTTTATTCCGAAAATCATTATTTCACTGGATAATTTGTTTTTCGATGTAATTCAAATTTTATGTCTTGATTGTCAGTATCGGTTGGGGTGATATTTTTCACTTGTACTTGTCTATTGGGGGGTGGGAGATTTGGTAGAGTAGGTGGGACTGGGTGAGTCCATTTATTTCCTAATTGGGATGTGGAACAACGGCGAAGTTGGTGCGGATTTTTGCTCCATGGGCACTTGGTGATGTTTTGATATTTTCCATTTCAGGGTGGCCTGGTTTCCGAGAAATAATATATAGATTATATTTTGGATTGTTTGCCTCAGTGGCCTCTGACTACCACACTTATCTCTGAATAGGTGCACGTGGTGATGAAGGGGTCGCTGGTTTCATATGGATCTGTGGGGATTACTTGTGGGGTACATATTATGATTTTGGGCCCTTACTTTTGATTATTCTTGTGACTATATCTAGACTTTCCCGATCTCTAGAACATCTCCCATCGGGATTGGAGGCAAGACACGTAATGTGACTTTACTATATATATATATATAAGTTTCCTTCCTAGAATAGTTTTCCTACACCCTATCAAACGTTACATTCCTTACCCCTCGTTGTTTTTCCATAAAGAACTCTCTCCTCACAATGCTGACGATACCACCTGGTTTTGTTTCGTCACCCACCACTGCCACAATTGACCGCCCCATTCTCTTTTGGGCCCATGGATGTACTTGACTCCTTTTTGTCTGACACCTCGGCTCAAGAGGCATTTATTAATGCTACCTTGGCTACGGAGGCCTCTTGTGCCACTGCAAGGTGAGTGGTCTGACTCATACGCCACTCTATACACAAGGGTTGACAGGCATTCCTATGGAATCACGCTCGGTGGAAAAAACAAGCAAAGGAGAAGGGCAGTTCGCACCACAACACAGACACAGTTGCTTAGTTTTGGCTATGGTTTTCTTCTAGACAAAGTTCTCAACCTGTAGAAGTGCGCCTTAGTTAGACATTGGTGTTTTGCAAATTCACCAGAATAGGATATGCAAAACTGGGTGGAAGATAAATGAATATATTATTAGGATATGTTCCCACTATGTGCCGACTTATGGACTCTTGGTACAACTTTCACTTCTTACACAATGAGGACATAGAAAAAATACTTGGCATGTCATGGGTTCGGGGATAGGGTTTCCTGTCATTTCATCCATGGTATGTTGGATTCAATCCTCTCCAGGATACCTCTGGGCATAGATATATCTGGCTTAAGCTTCCCAGATTGCCTATCGAGTTCTAGTCTAAATGAGTTTTCATGGACATCAAGAACACAATTGGAAGGCACATTTATGTGGATCTGAAATGTATCGGTGCCAAGGACAAGAGGATCGCTTGGGTATTGATAGAAAGGGGGCTCTCTGGTGGATTACTTGCACATATCTACCTGACATGGGACCAGATCTAGGTACATCATGATACAAGGCATTTGCGGGCACAATGCTCGAACATACATACACACAAGACGCATTGGGATATTGCGGACCAGGCTGGGAGTGCTGAGACATTAGAGGCACCATCTATACAGAAGCAGGTACATGTGTAGTAGCGACGATACACAAGTACACACAACCCCTCTTATCCTTTTCCATGTTTGCGGCATACAGTGGTTGACACTTCAACCTCCTCACATATCGAGCGACCATCCTTGCCCCATATTGCCCACACTATTTCCTTAGATTCTGAATTGGGACATCCATATAAAGATCATCTGGGGCCTTCCACCACCCCATGGATCTATTGACTGTTGCGAACTCGACACCCACTACCCGACATCCCCCCATACAACATAGAAATTCTCCATCAGGGCCTACTTGCTCTTCCCGTCCATAGAAGATTATACATTCATTAGATTCGTCCACTATTCCTCTAGTGGAAGTTTCACACCCAAGACTCTTCCCTACCCATACTATGCTACCTGTGGTCATTCCATCTAGCGAAACTCCTATTACTCCGAGATCACCCATTCTGTCTCCTAGAAATTCCATTGACAACAACATCGAATATCTTCTCTACAAACCTATGCTAGACCTTCGTACCCTCACTATACAACATGCTTGGACCTAGACCCCCCAAAAAGTTAGCCCAAACACTGCACTTAATATCACTATCTCGAGAAGAAATAATAGGGTAAGCAAACATTTTTGGGGGAGACCCAAAAAACTTCCTTTTTCGACTATTGATACTCTCATAGACATTCCTATCAGCTCAACCGTTGATCCATGGGCCCTTAGAGCACATATGCCTGAAGCCTTTTTAACATGAATCTTTGCATATCACTCAATATGCGAGGTCTGGGGGACTCGCAAAATTTCTTGCCCTCAAAGAACTTCTCTTTTCTATGCACCCTTGCATAATTCTCTTATGGGAATCCATAACTCTTTCCCATAATGCACTTGATTACTTCAGGAAGATGTTTCCTAATTGGCACATGGTGGCTATGGATTCTATGGGTCACTCTGGGGGACTAGTTGCTTTGTGGGATCCAAGGTGGGTCAGCTTCAAGGCATACAAATGTTTTGGAGGAATTTTATTATGTGAACATCTGAGAGGACCGGTGGGACATTTTAGGATCCTTAACATATATGCTCCTTACAAGGATCATTGCAGGTTTGGGAGATAATGATAGAGAGTGAGATTTTGAAATTGTAATCACTTATTATGATAGGGGATTTAAATGCCACCACTACACTGGAGGAACGTTGGGGTAGAACAATAGAATGGACACACTGACGAATAAACTTAAAACTATCTTCTGGGAATGCAATTTGATTGATATTCGACCACATAGGATGGTGCTAACCTAGCATAATGGGAGATCTGGTTCACAACATATTGGTAAGAGACTAGACCATTTTCTTATTCTAGATGAACTACTAGAGAGAATGGGTATTGCGCAGACCTCCATCTTGAAGCCTTACATCTTGGATCACCTGTGCATCACACTTATTTGGATGAAGGCACAATCTAGGATGGGTATTCCATTTAAATATAGCCATATCTCACTCGAGGATCTCAAATTTGACAAGTTGGTATAAGATACATGGCTAAAATTTAGGATTACAGAATCATCACCTATGTGGGATATGGTAGAGAAATTACATGAGCTCAAAAGGAAGGTCAAAATTTGGGAAAGATGTAAAAAACAGGAGTTGCGCATGGAACTGGATGCAATACACAGTGAGCTGGAGGTATTGGGCTAGAAGTTGGATTTGGGAAATCCATCCAACACACTTATCAATAGTATCAATGCACTAGAGAAGAAAAAACAACATATCCTCCACATACAGGAAGTGAATTGGAGATTAAAGAGCAGGGCTATATGGCTAAAGGAGGTGGATAGAAATACACAGTTTTTCCACAGGTATGCAAACTATAGAAGGCAGATAAATTCCATTTAAAAAATTAAGGATTCCAATGACTGTGAGGTTCACACCCTTCTGAAGATTCAACATGTAGCAATTGCATACTTTGAGCAGGCATATCGAAGTAGAGACAATGTGAATATTGAGGACCAACTTTGGATATCTAAATTTCACCCCAACATGTTTGATGAAGATAGGAACAAATAATTGTACAAGGCGGTCAAATTGTAGGAGGTCCACTCTGTATTGAAATCTTTCTCCAAAGGCAAGTGCCCTTAATCAGACAGATGGACTATAGAACATTTTTTACACTTCTTTGATCTAATGGGACAGGTCTTGAGTCAAATGGTGGAACAGTCTGGATTGGAAGGGTACATCACAAACGAGATCAACTCCACATATATTTCTCTTATCCCTAAGTAGAATGAATTGGGGAATTTCCAGGACTATAGGCCCATCTCACTTTTTAATCTGATATATAAATTGATCTCCAAAATAATTCCTCTTTGTATTGAAACACTCTCTCTAAATTCATCACTTTGGAACAATATGCCTTTCTATAAGATAAATTGATTCAGGATGCGGTTTCATTTATCACAATTGTTAGATTTGTTTTCCTCATTAATGGATACCCAACTAGCTTCTTTGGGCCTGGACGCGGGCTAAGACAGGGGGGCTCGCTCTCCCCTCTGTTCTTTATATTGGTCATGGATAGACTCATCCACATAATTGAACATGCTTTCCATAGGGGTGTAAATCTGCCTTTTCCTATGGGTCGAAATATAAAGGTCTCACACAGTTTTTTGTTGACGATATACTTACATTTGGGATCATATCCATATATATGTGGACTTCTCTTCATAACATTTTTCACAAGTTTGGCAGCACATCTACGTTGTACATGAATAAGGACAAGTCAGAAATCTTATATCGGGAAGGTAAGCAGGAGGATATTGCATATATTTCAAACCCATTTGGGGTGAGAGTTATTTCGATTGGTGATGGTTTGAAGTATTTGGGATACAAAATCAAGCCCAATAATTATCGTAACCAAGACTAACTATGGATCATTGATAGACTCCACAAGAAGATATCTGGATGGACACACAGGTGTCTTACACTTGGAGGTAGTGTCATACTTGTACAATCGATACTACAACAACTAGTTGTATATTGGGCACACCTATATTGCATACATACATCCATCATTAAACATATTAATTGTGATATTGCTAGATACATTTGGACTGGATATGAAACAAAGTATAAATACCATCTCATTAAATTAGACAAGATCACTAGACACAAGGCTATGGAGGGTTGGGGCATACTGAACATAAAGCTTTTTGGATGGGCACTCCTCACAAAATCTCTATGGCAGGGACTACTTGGCATAGGTATTTGGAGTTTGATCATCAAGACAAAATATATTAAGGAGATTAAGATTTGTCCTTGGTTGAGAGAGGGACTGGTTGACAAGGCATATGGATCTGCTATATGGAAAAGCCTCAACAGAGTTCGGTACTGGCTCACAGAAAGGATCTACTAGAACATGGGATCCATAAGGACATCATCACTAGGAGGGACAAGATCCTTTGGGTCGAATTGTACAAACATTACACAACTGAACTCACCCAATGTCTATACACAAGGGGTATTATATTTTTTTATCAAGCCATACGGACTTGGTTAGGCGACACGCCGAATTGGAAAGAGGCGGAAGAGCTAGGTTTGTGGGAGGACTTGGCTGACACTTGGAGGAACATTGTTGCTTAGATCCGGAATGTTGAGATATAAAAATCTAATCTAGGAGATTAGATTGGATGGGATGGTATCATTAAAAAGGGTTTGATCTTTGTTACGATACTTACAATTACATCTCCTACAACACACATGACTACCATGACCATTTTCAGTTCATTATGTTCTAGAATGTACAAATCCCACATAAGACTATTCTGTACACCTGGCTAGTTTGGCAGAATAAGACACCCACTTGGGAGAACTTGAAGAAGAGGGGCCTACTAGGACCTGATATTTGTGTATTTTGTTGGTAGAAGGAGGAGGACAATGTCCACATTCTCTTAAGATTTCCTATAGCAATTCAGATTTGACATGGTTTGTCTGTCATTCTCTCCTTTGCATACATTGGCCATTGTTCCATTGATACATGCTTACATTGATGGCGTACCCATAATAGGCATCGGCATGCCATCTCGATGCTCACTTTCTAGGAGATCTGGAAAGCTAGAAACAACATTATATTTGATCACAAATATCTCAGTGTTGACATGATCATAGATGACATACACTGCGATGGATCCACTACAATGACTACTGGCTCATCTAACTATGATGTCTCATGGGACTAATGATCCTTTTATTACATACCCTGCTGGATTTCTTGATGATGCAGAATAGGGTCACAGATGCGGTTACAGGATTTGGATCTGCATGGACAACAAAAGACAATAAATAATCCATTGTGGGGGCGAAGGCGGGGATAACATGAAGGCAGAGACTACGGTGCTTTGTAGGCTACTCTGGTTCACAGAGTCTCTAGAGATCCACAACATCAATATATACGGAGACTTCCAAGCCATCATCAATCATATCTTGGGATCCTCTCACATTTCACATCCACATCTTTAGGACTAGCTTAGGCACCTCAAGAACTTGCAGGACACACTACTGGGCGTCTCTATTCAACGCTCACATAGAGAACACAACATTGATGCAGATTCTTTATCTAAGCAAGGTCTCCTCGACTCATTGGAGGGGTTTCATATCACTCCGGAGGTGGATGGATGCTTGATAGATGCAGGTTTTGCGCCATTTCCCTGACCTTTGTCTCGACTGTTTTTGTTTCTGCACAATGGACACATGGTTTCCTCATACATTTGGACTATATCTTGGGAGATTTTGATATATGTACTCCCTTGTTTTTTGTTTTGGCTACGGCTTTCATTATGGAGACATGGAATGTACAGTCTTTAGACATCAATTATTTTGACATTTCTCTCGAGCTATTAATATATTGGAGAACAATATACATTTCATATAACACATCTAAATAAAACTCAATATATTAATTTTAGTGTCTATATAATAAAACCAATGTTTTTTCTTATCTGAAATATATATATATAAAATAAAAATCCAGAAAAATGAATTACAAATTCAAACCAAAAACTCCAAAACCTCTGAAGATTAAACAACGCCTTTTACTCAGCAAATTGTACATGCGATTATTACACAAACTAGCAATGGACAACGCAAGTGGTGTGGTTTGTTGGTGAGAAAATATTCAGTGAACACATAATTATATCATAAAGGAGAACATTGCCGGAGTCGTAAATTGCAACTAACCTCTGGGTGGGTGCTATTACATTGGCGGCCTTCATCCACTCCTCGCGGTTCCGATCGTGGCCACTGAAGGTGTTACCGCCTCCCACGCAACTCAGTGGCTCAGCACATTGCTTTCGACATTCCGCATGTGCAAATTCGGAATGACATGATTGTTCCGTAAATCTGCAGCCATTTCATATGGAAACCTAATTTTGTCGAAGCCAAGCTTGGCGAGTTTACTGATGTTGTCGAGTCTCTTGGTGCCACCTACGTACGGAAATTTAGTGGCTACATTTATATATACAGTGTCCAGCACCCATATATTATCTTATTGTGTATTTGGATCTGTATGAATCGAAAATCTTGTTAAAGTATCCCAAGTTGACTTCTAGAGTTCAACGACTTCCATATAAAAACTATAGAAGTCCTTGGGGATTACCCTGAGAATTATAAAAACGCCTGCGGTTTTCTATAACAATTTGACGGCTTTCAATATAAAAATGTTCTTTCTTCAATAATAGGGATTCTATTATCTATATGTGGTGTTTTTCTATAGGGATTTTATGCCCTTATAGTTATGGTGTTTCCATTTATTTTTGGTAGGCATTTGTGCCCTTTTATTTCCTTAATTTTTATATAGTTACTATTTTATTCTTTTGGTATATGTGTTGAATTTGTAATTTCAACCGCGCATCACTTGAATGGCCAGCATTTAATGCGCCCAAAACTACCAAAGTAAAACCATAAACCCCCGGTAAGTTTCTCGGACCCGCTTTCGCGTAAAGTGGTTTCCGTACATAGTCGCTCCGAGAAGGTTCAAGTGTTGACGCGTGACATCACCCTCTGACAACTTCTCGGAAGGTAAATGTCGGTTAAAAATTCTCATCCGATGTCTCCTCCTTCGTCTGCACCAGCGTTCTCCACCGTTGATTGCACTCCAAGTTGCATACAAGCCTGCAGTTAATGTTGCATGGAGTAAAATACAAGCTTGGTTCTCCACCGTTGATTGCACTCCAAGTTGCATACGAGCCTGCAGTTAATGTTGCGTGGAGTAAAATACAAGCTTGGTTGACTGCAGAGTTTTTCCATGAAGGGATTTAATAAGTTGTCATAGGTGTTGGTAAACATTTAAGTTTTTTTTACTTTTTCCATGAAGGGATTTAATAAGTTGTCATAGGTGTTGGTAAACATTTAAGTTTTTTTACGGCATGTATGGGCGTGAATTAATAATGGCATGGGCAATGTCATATAGTTTTAATTTTATTGCTTTTTAATTATTCACGGGGTAAGTTTGTTTTAACAGAACAAGTAAAACATTTTTGGTAAGTTGGTAAGTGGAAAATGGAAACGCACAGCAGTGCGAAGAAGTGAATGAAGAAAACCAGGGGGAAGCATGTATCAAAAAACCATGAATTGTTTCACACAACAGTGAAAAGGAAAAAGTAAGTTTTGGTGAATATGTAATTTTTCACACAGCAGTGTGTTGATCCTTTTATTTCTTTTACAGCAGTAAATCCTTGTAATCTTTGTTTTTACACAGCAGTGAATGTAAATGAAATTTTTACACA
>APFE031643975.1:35257-57764 GCA_000404065.3 Pinus taeda | reverse complement strand
TCAAATGTCCTGGCCATATGAGCCTTTAACATGTTAATCTTTGTTATGCTTTTTCTTGCTAAAAGCATATCGTCAACATACAACACTAAGATAATGAACATGCCATTACTTAATTTCTTAAAGTAAACACAATGATCATATTCACTTCTTATATAGTTTTGACTCATCATGAAAGAATCAAATTTCTTGTACCATTGTCAAGGTGACTGCTTTAGACCATACAATGATTTCTTGAGTTTGCAGACAAATTTCTTGTTGCAATTTTGAACAAACCCTTCCGGTTGTTCCATGTAAATCTCCTCATTTAAATCTCCATGTAAAAATGCAATTTTAACATCTAGTTGCTGTAATGCTAAATCAAGTAAAGCAACTAATGCTAATACAATTCAAATTGAAATAATTTTTACAACTGGTGAAAATATCTCATGAAAATCAATGCTTGCTTTCTGCGAAAAACCTTTTGCGACTAGCCTTGCTTTGTACCTGTCCTCTGTATCATCAACACCCCTTTTCAATTTGTAAACCCATTTACATCCCACAATTTTTCTGCCTTTAGGAAGTTCTACCAGATCCCATGTGCCATTCTTGACTAATGCCATCATCTCGTCCTTCATAGCTTCTTTCCACTTTTCACTTTTAGAACCTTCTACGGCTTCTTGATAGCATAAAGGTTCATCATCATTAGTGGTTAAAGCAATTGAAGTAACATAATCATCATACCTTTTAGGAGGATGTTTGATTCTTGTGGACCTCCTTAAAGATGTTTCTGGTACTTCCACAATTTGCTGATTATTATCTGTAGTAACTTCTTCATGATCTGCATTTGAAACATGTTCATGATCCGCATCTGAAACTTGTTTATGATCTGCACCTGAAACTTGTTCATCTTAACTATCATCAGTATTTGAACTGGTTTCAAACTGCATGTGTTGAAGCTTAGATATATTATCATGTTTCAATTTATCATCTACATCTGGATTTGCAAGTGAAGATTCATTAAATTTAACATCTCTATTAATGATGATCTTGTGAGTAGTAGGATCCCACAATCTGTATCCCTTAGTCCCATCACCATATCCAACAAAGATATATCTTTTTGATTTAGGATCTAATTTAGAACGCTGATATATTTCTGACCCGTTTGTTCTCGCACCAGGCAGCGCATCGAGATGTAAGAATGGTAAACTGCGTGAGTGATATAATTTGCAGGCACAGACGTGAAGTAGGTATGTTGCAAAGACCAGGTTCCACGAACAGGCGTGGACAAAAAATCGAAGTGCCAACATTTTATCCTCTAGCTCACTACTGTGTGGATCAACACACACAACCACGCAGAATTTCACACAGACAACATATTAATGGAGACAGCGATCCATGATTTGGAAGCCTCCATGCCCCATACCCAGGCTAGCTTCAACCTAAAATGCTCTGATATCAATTGTCAAAGTATGCACAGCAGAAACAAAACAAATCATACACATCCGAAATCATGAGACAACAAATTTAACGTGGTTCACCCAACCAATCTAGGCTACATCCACCAAACAGAGGCATCAACAATCTTATTATTCAACAGGAGATTACAACAACATAATTCCTCACACCCTCTCAGCACACATAACCTCTACGGGCTTACATTTTTATCGCTGGAAGTAGAAAACTGAATCATAAATTCTCTCACAACAAATATAAGATGCAATAACTCCTTCTCAGGAATAAATAAAGCTAACTTAGCAGCAAATCCTATTGTTGTCACATTCATGAGATTTTTTCCAAATTTACTTAAGAGAAAATCTCAACATAATTTAATTATGTATAGTGTAATAATAGCATTGAGATTTTGAGATCACCTCATATATATAAGTCTACAAACGTATGCACAATTACGTCTTTCTCCTTCTAAATGTGTTTGCTTCCTTACTCACGTCTTTCCTAATCTTTCATTATTCCCTCCCCGACAAGGTGGAACGAAATTCTAAGTTTTTTCTAAAGTTCAACGTCCAATCATCATTATTATTATTATAAGTGGAGGACCTTTAAAGTATATAAAGTTTCTATACACCTCTCTCAACTATAGAAAATGTTAAAACAAAGGGCGTCTATATAGCACTTTATCCACAACTATTTTTTTGTAATCTACGAAGAATACTCAAAGACAATATACCTTCCAAAATGCAACAACCACATATCACATCACAAGTTTACTCTTCAAAATCATTAGTTTAATCACTTTGTGAGCCCCACTTGAGAAGTGCATCTTAACTTAAATATAAATAAAATATACATTCTGTCAAGATCATCAACATATATGACTTTGGTGTAATGAGAGAAATACAATGTATTAAAAACATTTTAACCTCCATCCTATCTCATATATATATTATTAAATATTAATATAATCATATAAATATATATATATATATCTGATAGTTACGTCAGAATATATTTATTATTATTTTTTCAGAGTTCATATGTTAGGTGTTAGGAATAAGAAATGATAAAATCCTAAATGGGTAGGCTGTGGCTTTTTTTAGGATGAAGTTTGAAAAAAACGTATATTATGAAAATTCTAAAATAAATTTTGTTTCGCGATTAATAAATCATCTTCTTTATTTATTAAAGTTAAAAGTTATTTATTTTTATTATTATATTATTAAAAATAACAAAATAAAAATAAAATTAAATGAAAAATATAATATATTCTGAATAATTTTAAATGGATAAATATAAATATTTTTATTGTATTATCAAAATATTATTATAAAATAAAGATTAAACTATATATAAATTTTGTTTCAAAAATTATTCAAGGAAAAACACAAAACATAATAATACTCACTTTATAGTTGAGGACATGAATAATTTTATTGTACAATAAATAAATCAAAACCAACCTCACGATTGTGAACCATAACTCCATTTTTAATGTCTATCATGTTGATTGAAAGGTGAGCGAAGGGGGGATTGAGGATCCCCTCACTTGGTAAAAATAAGATAGGGGAAAGCATGCAAGCATTAAGGGGAAAGCATGCAAGCATTAAGGGGAATTCAGGGTTTCAAGGTTTTCTGATCTTTGTTTTATGGTTGATTGATCCAACATACTTTGGTATCATGAGAAATCAATCTATTCAAGAAGGATCTATATATTTGCAGTATGATATGGTTGTAGGTGTTGAAAAATGTAACTATGTTCAGTCTTCATAATTGTCTATGTATTTATATCATTGTATATTTATTGTAGAAAGTGAAAAAGAAGAAAAATAAAATTATTGTTAAGCATGGGTTTCATGCTCTTTATTTGTCTCCCAGGGAAAAGTATGTATTTCATGCTTCTAGAGTTTGTCACGGGTCAATTTTTTTTTGTCATATGTATTAGACCATTCTTGGACTATTTGTATGTGAAAAGAAAAAAAAATTGAGTCAAGAAAGTCATTTTTGCTTCCAAGACCAAGCCGACCCTACTTGTGATAAGTCAACCTTGATGTGTTTATTCATCCTCCTGGAAAACGTATATATTGGAGGAAACTTCAACCTATTTCTGCATCCAATGATCACAAGTTCGATCTATAATAAAATAAGGAGAAAGACGAGAGAGGAGGACAAGAATTCAAGGAGAAAACAAAAACGAAATGAGAAGACTTGAATTTTGACCTTTTTCACTCACACGTGTGAGTTTTTTAGGCTTTCTGGTAAGATTGCAGGTCCAAAGTTGTGGGTTGTAATTGTAGACATGAAGTCAAGGATGAAACCCTAATTGAGGCATAATTTTGAGGCATTGAACTTCGTTGGCTTTGAGAGACCTTGACTTGTTTCAAGGAGAATATTTTGGAGGGTTGACTTGGTTTTAACCACCTCTCTGACATTTACCCACTTTCACCAGCTTGTCGGGCTAAAGATGAACTAAGGGCTACTATGACATGACTCAACCTCCTAAGTACAGTTAAGGAAGTGGGGTTGACAAACCAAAACCGTGATGACCTTCCTTAAGAGCTATTGGACCCCCAAGAGCTAAACCACCTCTCCAGGTGCCCAATCCTTGAGCTGAATATTTATTTCACTGACCTAGAGTCCCAATCGTAGACATAACTCTGCATCTAGGTGAATGTAACCCTCCACTTGCATGGATAAGACGTCATCCAGGTGACTGTAGTCCCAATTTCCCATTTCTAAGCCCGCAACTACTAGATTTGTGCCACTTTTTAAGGGCTAGTCTCCATATCATTGCCCAAAACTTAATGAGACTTTCCAAAACAATAAATGACATAAATACAAAGCCTCTAATACAAAATTTGATCAAGGACTTGACTTAACATAGATTAGCCATGACAAACATTTAGTCAAACATATGGCAAACATGTACTCTACAGGTCATGAATGCATATCTAAACATAGGGTTCTGAAAGTGATATGAGAATCACCAAGAAGGACTGATGCCCTCTCATAATAACTACCATAACATTAGTTAGTCCATGCATTCTTCAACCATTCATATATTTATAAAAAAATATCAAGATCCATAAGTAATATATATCACATAACCAACATATAACCAACAAATAACCAATGTAGAAGCCATGGCAACTCAACCATAAAATAACCAAACACAAATGCTCATAGATCGCAATAGGAAATACCTCTTATTAACATATGAAAATTATAACCAAGTACGGGAATTCCATGTACCACCCAACCATAGATTGAGTTGAACCAAATATTTTTTTTAGCCAACCACCCCCATGCCATATACCAAGCATGAATGTGGGATCTCATGGAACAAACTAAGAAAAACCAAACTAGGGCTTCGAGAGGCTAAAACACCTCAACCCTCAGCCAATGATTCCACTTCATGGTCATACATCACTAACCATCACCAGATCAATGTCTACCCAAGGTGTCCAGGGCACCATAGCGTTTGTTCCAACCCAACTCTAAGACTAGTGATTCAATGTTGTTCTAGGGCTTCCAAAGCGTTTGTCCAACTAAGGCTTCAAGAACTAGTAACTCAACCCACAACCATAAGAAAGATAAGCACCAGTCATAAAACATGTGGGAAAACGCACAACACCATGACTATCTAGGAAATGACAAGGCTAGGTAAAACCACTGTTAATCTAGGCAATCCTCCATGCCAATAACAACTCATAACTAAGAAACCACATGCATGCCAAAAGTAGAAAGGAAACCATACATGCAACTCGATACTTCAAAACAATCCAACTATAGCTATTGATCCCACTATCCCCTTGCACTTTCCTGGTTTCCTTTGCATTCTTTCTCTATCCGTGAAAACCATGCGCAAAATGACTAAGATTTTTTTTTTAATTTTTATTTATTTATTTATTTTTCTCGAGACATTGCCTCAGACCCAAAAAAAATATTTTGGGTCCAGTCATGGAAATAATATGACACATACACAACATTCTCCCACTTATTGTTTTTTTTGACACTGAGGGCCACAAGAGTGCATAAATATGTGTACTTGGCTTCTTCTAGATTTCCAACATACCTTTACAGGTTTTCCTAGAGATTTAGATCTCTTTATAGATTTAGATCTCCTGCTTGATGACATACTTCTATTTCTGTTTTGGGACTTTCCTCTTACAGATAATACATCTCCATTCTGGCTCTCCATATTTTTCCGTCTCAGCTCCTTCAACAACAAGGATGAGACTATTTCGTCAAACTTCAAGGTAGTTGTATTGCTACCTATAACAACAACCATACCATCCCACAAATTTGGTAGAGAACACAACAAACTAATGCACTTATCTTCATCTGAAATGTTTATATCAATAGATAATGACCGACGTACCATAGTATTAAAGGAATTCATATGCTCTAATAATGGTTCTTCATCCTTCATCCTCAGGTTATACAACTTTTTCCATAGGAACAATTTGTTCACCAGAGACTTAAAGTGGTATAAAGTCCCTAGCTTGTCTCACAAAGAATTCAATGTGGCTTTCCCTAATACATTCAACAATACTGAATCTGAGAAACACAATCGTATTGTTCTCTTCGCTTTCCGATCTAACTTCGCCCAGTCTTCTGCCAACATTCCTGTTGATGTCATGCTTAGATCTACAACAATCCATTGATGGCGTCCACCAACAAATCCTCCATTTTGAGCTTCTACATCTCAAAAATATGACCATTAAATTTATCGATCTCTATATTTCCACTGTTCGCCATCTTCTTTCACCGCAAGAATCAATCCCACAAATCTCCCACTAAATGGTCTACCATAGGCCAGAGAAAAACCCCTCAACAACAAAGGCGTCCCCTTGAAGTCGAAATTGCTCTGATACTAAATGTAGGTTTTAGTCTTGTACATAAATTATCTACAAACAAATTCTTAATATATATATATATACAATGATGAGGACATAAAACAAATATACATAGAGATTCTCCCTTGGACCCTAAAACCGAGACTACCAAATTGATTTTTTTTTATTATATTCCTTTCAATGTTACAATACATATATATACATGTTGAAGCATACATCAATTCCAATACATTAATCCAGTGTTAGAACATAACCATAATTCCCTTGACTGGATTTACAAAATACCATGTGCATCAAACCATCATGTCGAAAACCATCCACAAAACTTCACAGAATATTTTTTCCAAAATATTAATCCAAACCCCAAATTTTTTATTTCAAAACCACTCAGGAAAATAATATAATACATACCCCTGCCAAATTTCTCCAACAATGCTCCATGGACGAGGAAAACCAGGAAACCCTTACGTCAAGGCTCCTTGTACGATAAAACCATTGGCGTGAAGTTAAGTTACCCTTTTTGACCTTCGTAAATTACGTTTGAAATAAGATGACGTGTTCCTCAACGTGGCATATGATTTAGATGCCGGGCCTAATTTCAATATTTAATAGGTTTTACCCTTCTGTTACAGTTGCCGGCGGTTGGGGCGACGGTTCTCACTTCTTTCACGTATTTATAAACTCAATTTCACTGTAAACTCTTTTTCTTGATAATAAACCCACGGGATGGTATGACCTTTGAGTTTAAAAATATTTTATTTTTCATACCCTACATTGACCAAATACACGGCCGGTTCCAATCCACCTTAGTAACTTCACGTTTATTAAAAAAAATATTAAATCAATCAAGTGAAAGTAATAGTTGAGAAATTTGGACACATTGTGAACCTATTGTTATGTTCCAAAACATTTAACGCGTTTCTCCTGGTTTATTACCAGTGGATAAGGTGGAACCAAATTGTAAGCCCCAATGTTACATGATTATTGAAAAGTGGTGGACCTTTTGAAGTTGTGGCTCTTTATTTTTAATTAAGATACACTTCTATATGCATAACTCATATGTAGAGAAAATGGTAAAGCAAAGGGCATCTATTTCTAATTTTATCCAGATGTATCATTTGGCAGTATTGAAAAAGTTGATACCAATAACAAAAAGGCATATTCCTTTCTGCCCACACACATCCAAAATGCAACAACCACATATCACATCACACGTTCACTCTTAATGCATAGGTTTAATCACTTTGTGTGCCCCACTTTAAGTGTCCATCTAATGTTGAGTTAGAGACAAATAAAATATAAATGGGGTCACTCTATTATTAGAAGAAACATACATCCAAAATGCAACAACCACATATCGCATCACAAGTTTATTTTAATCACTTTGTGTGCCCCACTTAAAAAACTCCATCTTAAGTTAGAGACAAATAAAATATAAACTATGTAAAGATCATAATGGTATATATGACTTTTTATTATTATTAAAATATGTGGAGGCTATACCTCAGGTTGATTAAATATAGTATAATTTTTTATTCATAATAATTAAATTATATATATATATTAATATATATATATATATATATATATATATATATTAATAAGTAGTTTAATTTAATTAAATTTAATTATATGTATTTCTAATAAATATTTTTGGTTTAAATTTTTTTGAAGTTAAAGTATATTTATGCCCATTATAATTAACAATATGGACAAAGAACTATATGATTTATGTCTTGATTATTAGAGTTAGAGTTTGGATTTGATTTCACAATATCTATTTTTAAATTAATGTTTCGAGTTTATGATAAGACTTATTATTAGGACAAATTTCTACAGAGAAAAGTGAGAAATGAAGGAATTAATATGGAATGAAGGAATGGAAAAGCAAGAAATCTAACCCGTCTAAACTAAAGAATAATAATAGATGTGGGTATTCAGTTTAATAATTAATATTTAATTATTAGTAAATTTGAACAGATGATGATGAGTAGTATTATTTTTATTAAATAATAATAATAATAATTTGTATTCTTTATTATTATTATTATTATTGTTATTAATATAATAATAATTTTAGAGGAATGTATCATAAGATATATTATTAGGGATGTGCATAGATGATCTCTAAAGACAAGAAACTAATAAGGTAGAAATGAAGGACAAGGAGGAGGGGGAAGTAGAGAGAAGTCTCAAAGGGTAAATGGATATGATAGGGAGGGATAGAGGGACAACCAAATGAGTGCTAAAGCAAAGAAGGGACCAAGAGAAATATATTTAAGTCAAGATAGTGAGACTAGGGCTATTGAGTGAGTAAGGAGATCCAATTTCTACTAACTTCCAAACCCCCATCTCTATTAAGATTGTGAAGATGGCAAGAAATAAAAATATGGTTCAAGAGGATAGGATATCAGACTTAAAAAAATGTGATTTGTACCATATTAGTGTTGTGTGTGGTTTATAATTTTTGTGATTTTTTTTTACAAATATGATGTGACACATGTTTTTTTTTCCCATGGAAAAATCATACTTTTCATTTATTAATCATAAAATTACATGTTGTAGATGCAAAAGCATATGTAGAATAGTGGGCTGAGCCACTGACACTTCAAAACACCAAATGGACTCGTGAAAAGCCCAAAGTACAGGCTTCACAGCAAAACAATAAACGGGTATGAAAACCCTATCAATCCTACAGAAACAGGTGCCCAAAAACCCCAAAAGGGCCAAATACAATATTTGGAAAAGCCGTGATAGGCACATATGCCCGCCGAGGCCAAAGCCAAAAATATGCATAAATCAGTCATAGTCTGCCCAGAAAAATCGAAAATCCCCAGAGCAGGGCTGTAGAAGGTAACAGAGTAAAGAACCCCATACCCACTACAAACACACAAACAATGGAGCAGCCCCAGGAGGGCACCCATGGCAGTGACGACAGATGCCGCGCCAACTGGACCACAAACAACCATTACTCGGCACCGAACCACCACAGGCAAACGTGAAAAATCTTGTAAAAGAAACAACAACGGGTGCGCACAAACCCAGGAAGCTTGGACAAGAAAGAAAGGCACGAAAAAGGGGAAAAGAAACCAGGGTAACCGCCCCTCCCCTGCCCCCTCAAACTCTCCTCCCGAAATAGGGCAACTAGAAAAAACTTGCGAAGAAACCTGCCATCGAGCATCCACAGTAGACATCGGAAGCCCCAGGAGACCTAGCCAAGTCGCAACAACACGAATCAAGAACAGTGTCGGCTAGGGTAACCTCCACGCCATTGTTCCCTCAACGCTCCAACTCCTCGTAAATGATAAACCAACATGCCGCCAACAAGCATCGCCTGCATCAGTGAAAGCCACTAGATCTTGTCCAAGAAGTAGAGGCACAAACTAGGGGTAGAGGCAGTTAGGGTTCAACCTCCTCGCCCCCGCTCCCTCGAATCCTCTCCTAACACTCGAAAAAATTATATATGATATGACACATGTTATATAAGATGAAGGGTTAATTTAATTTTTAAACAATTTAAAGATTAAGGAAGTAAAATGTGACATCTATTGCATTATATGGAAGGTCAATTTCGTTGGGTAGGCTAGCTTGAGTTGTTGAGTGTTTTAAACTTCATGTGAAAGGCTAGGGACCATAATCAACATAAAAACATTTACATTAGATACCATCAATGAATTACAGGGAAAGAAAAGAGATACTTCCTCATTCTCTAAAGTACTAGCTTTCTTAATGATATTTGTGCTTTGGCTCCTCATTAAAAGCCTTTTCAGGTTCTTCAATTTCTCTAGGCTCAAGATCTATGCTTAATTGGAGTCACCTTTCCAGATTATGTGGTGTTGGTAAGTACTCTTGTTGAGCCAAATCATGTCAGGAACTTTCGAATTCTTCTCTGGTTCTTGATGCTCTCAAGGCTAATTCATATAATTGATTCAACACACTTCTTTTATTTTCCAATCCAATGAGAAGATGAGGCTGGATTAACTTAGGATGAGTCATCTATAGGGCATGGAATATTGAATTATTTGCGTCCTTAATATGTTTTCCAAAATTTGTGATTCCTCTCCCTGTTAGGATAAACAATCAACCTCCTAGGGCCTACTTTTAGGTTCCCTTTGCATTTTAATAGAGGTGGTCCTCTTTATACATACAGTCAGATACTCAAGTAACTCAAATATCAAAATGTAGAATTTCAACAAATGCACCTGAGAGTGGACCAAATGGTTTTCAAAATAAAAATAAATAATGATAACATAAATAAATATACTTTTCAAGATTCATTTGACCGCATTCATTCATTCACACATAATGAGGAGACATGTTTGAAACAAATTCAATATACAAACAAAATAGAGTATAGAAATTCCTTATAGATTCAAACTGTTTGTGTAATTCACTATAACATAAAACTTAAATCTACTCTACTCATTAGTGGAAAGCAATAAATCGATCATGAAATCACAATATAAACATGAGACAAGATTCAACACACATACTCAAGAATTTATCAAAGGGAAATAAACTGCTCAAAACCCCTTCCTATCTGTATTGCATTAATCAGAAAATAGAGAAGAAATACAATGCTTGCTCAATCCTAAGTAACCTCTGCACTAGCATAGTCTATCTCACTGCCTCACAGATTGACTTTGGCCATCACTTGGCCAATTTTCCTGCCTTCCAAGCTCCTATTTCATTGTGTTGTTCAATAAGGAATGAGCCCCCTATTAATTAGGGAAATTACTCATAGGGAATTGTGCAATTCCTTTAGTAATTTTTCTAACTGCGTGCACCACCTGTACATCTTGGGTAAGTCTAAAAATGATAGTACACTGCCCTTGAACTCCAACCTCAATTGGGTAGCTCGAGTTTTCTACATGAATAAATTTATTTAGGTTGATTGATTAGTTAATTGAATGATCACTAAGGATGATTGAAGTCACACCCCACTACTGGACCCTCCACTAGCTCCTCCATCAGTTGGAACTAGTTTAACTCAAAATAACTTAATTTAAATGAACCCAATTTCTAGAAATTAGCAATCAATCATACTGTAGTGAACTCAAGTGTCTCCAAATCAAATTAAATGAGTTAACTGAGTGACAAAGCCATGTCACCTCAGTTAACTACCTCTAAGTATTCAGTTGAAATTGAAATTGAAATTTCTCCTAATTTAATCAAGGATAAATTAAATTAGGAATTTCTTGCTGCATTTTCAACACCCTCTCAGCAAGAAAGGATTTATCTGATACCCCAATCCAGGCTCTATGTAACTTGAATTTTCCGCTTGACAAAGCCTTTGTCAAAATATCTGCATCTTGTTCCTCTATATGAATGTACTTAAACAACATAATCCACGTATGCACACAATCTCGTAGATGGTGATACCAGATGTAGATATTCTTGGATAGATCATGAAATAATGGATTATCATAGTGTTTGATATAACTATGATTGTCACAGTAAATCATTGTAGGATCCATCTTCTGACCCAACAACCCAATAAGAATCTTCCTCATCTAGATATGCTCACATGTCACTTGAATTGCAACAATGTATTATGCTTTCGCTGAGCTAAGTGCCACATATCTCTGCTTCCTATTATACCAATAAATCGTTGCTGACCCAACACTGAAAATTCCTCCTGATTTTTTCTTCTCATCTGATGGATTCCCTGCCCAATCTGCATCTGTGAAGCCTTGCAACTTCACTCCCTATGTCCGTCTGTACCAAAGATCAAACTGATTAATGCTTCTGAGGTATCTCAACACATGCTTTGTTGCCTTCCAATACAATTTGGTAGGCTTAACCATTTCTTGACTAAATTGGTTACCTGCATAACACATGTCCAGTTGTGTGTTCACCAAATACATAAGCGAACCCACAAACTGCCTGTAAATTGTAGCACTTCACCTGAAGTAGCATCCTCCTTCCTCCAGTGTCCTGCTAGAGGAATCTCCATGGGTTTGTTCTTCTCCATGTGGAACTTCTTCAGTATCTCATTGGCATACTTGCCTTGAGAGACAAACCCTTGTCCATCTCCTTGCCGTACTTCAAAACCAAGAAAGTAATGCATGAGCCCCATGTCCTTCATCTCGAATTCTCTTTCTAAATCCTCTTTACAAGACATGACCAAATTCTTATCATCGATTAAAATTAAATCATCGACATACAACACAATAATCGATAGTTTACCTTTAAAAACAATATGGTAAAGGTTTTCATCTGCTTCACTTTTGGTGAAGCCCAACATGTTGGGAAAAATACTGAGAAGGGGGGGGGGGTAAAGCGGTATTTTAAAAACTCATAATAATAATTTTCTTTTCTAAAATATGTACGCGACTTTACTGAACCCAACTCACGTATGTACATGACTATTGTAAAAGAAACTAGCGTATGCTTAGTAAACTTGTAAAACAACAAATTATTTATCTGTTAAACTTAAACTAGATTGTAAGAGATTTATCAAGCATTTGATAAGCAATAAGAAGGTGCAGTAAGAAAAGAATAAAGTATCACACATAAGAAACACACATGAACACTAGGATTTAAGGTGGAAATCCAATGTGGGAGAAAACCACTATTGCTGTAGTCTTAGTCTTCAAACTTATTAATATAAAAAACTTCTTACTTTCTTGTACTAGTGCAAACTCATGGCAGTACACAGGAACCCACCTACTGAAGGCTACAACGTTCACTCATTCTCCAGCTCCTACTAGAAGGGAGCTCCAACCCCCTGATCTGATTACTAGCTACTACTGGTAGGAATCTTCAACCTCCTCACTAAAGGCTCCAACCCTTAGCAACGCCCATGGACCATATTTCATAAATTTTCACACTGGATCCACCTACTTTAATACATCACAACTTGTAGATCAACTGAAGCAAACACCAACTTAATTCAAATATAACAAAGAGATCATTGTAACCATAACACATAACTGAACTCAAAATACTGCATCAACACACAGAATCAACTGTAACCATGATCATTCATATGCCAACATGTATATGCTACTTCACTTAAGGCAACCCGTGTGTATACACGCTTTTCTATAGAGAAGCCTGCATAAAGATCTCAATATACTAAAAACTTGTAATTCTGAATCAGACATAGAGTTGACCAGAGTTGTTCTGAAATATTATGTTAGCTTATAGAACCCTCATATGGCTAGCAACATCAATAATCTTTTCAACCAATCAACATGTAACCAAATTCAACTTCATCATTCAATCAATTCTACTTCAGACATTATCATTCAACCCAGATCAACATGAGGACATCATTGAAAAAGAATAGAGATACAACAAAACTGATCAGGGTGATCAATCATTTATGATAATAAATCCTTCCTTTATGTACGTGACTTTGAAGAAACAAACCCAGATGTATACACGACTTAACCGAGACCAACCTGTACAAATATGCAAATTTTGACCTAAAATTGCGCAGCTCTTCAAAACTTTAGAACGACCCAGATCATAATATTTAGAGATAAAAGCATGCATCAATACTTAGATCTAATCAATCCATGATTAGATCATACAGTGGAAAGTCATTTCAGGTCTCATGATTCTGATCCATCATTGTATTCTTCAGTGCATAATTATTTCAAATCTATGTGTAACCTATGGCCCTTATAATGCAAATATACTTTAGATTGAAGTATTCATCAAAAACCCTTCACATGCACACTTAGCACTTTTATCTTCACCTCCTTATATAGTTAGAGCCTTAGCCAATACCATGAGTCAAAACTACACTAGTGCCGGTGGTAATTTTGGACGAGATCAAGTAACCATTACTATGCTCAATATTGTGGGATAATACCATGGTAAGTACCCCTGGTATTATTAAATTAGTGCGCCATCATGTACACAAATTTTCTTCTTTGTACCTACGTGTATATGCGACTTGGCCTTGACAAACCTGCGTATAGATCTTCAAATATTCACCTTTATCAAACTTCTAATTATGATCTGTAAACCTTTGTCGCATCATTATGTTCCATCACTCTATCACCTCTGAATTGACCTATGGATTCATCTAGTTACCATATACTTGTTCTATTACAAGTGAGTTACCATCAAGGACACCACATGCATCATAATTCCAACAATCTTCCCCTTTGGACTTGATGGCAACCATGTTGGTGTTGATCACCTCAACCTATATAAACCTGTTAGATACATCAAATAACCATTATTCAAAAGCGAAGATACTCTCCCCCTTTGAAATCAAGGGAAAAGGGTAGACCAAAGCTTCCCCTTTGACATCAAGGGCAAAGGGCAGACCAAAGCTCCCCCTTTGGATCTGATTTTCACTATACTATCCATGCTCCCCCTGAGCACATGTTGAATCTTCAGAAAGATTTTCAAATGAAGAACATGACTCTAAAACTTAACTGAGTATGACCTTCCTATCACTAAGGACTCATAATTACATCAATCACCCAACAAAGTGGGAATACATATTTGACTCAACCGTCCAACCAAGTGGGATTACATTTTTGACGCTGCTACACAACCAAGTGGGACTACATATTTCACATGACCTCAAAAGTCCATACATGACTAAATATGACAATTATTACATCATAGGTCTCCACATGACCTTTACATCAAATGACATATATGACATTAATCACTGAGACCAAAAGATCTTAATAGTAGCATAATTCAACAACCATAATGCCAACAATGCATTATATTCTACAAGGTTAATGCTCCCCCTGAACTTGTGCTACATGTTCATTGTCAACAACTCATTCATCATAGCATCTTCATCAATCAGATAAATAACAATGAGAAAAAGATAACTCAATACCATATTAGTAGACTGTACCCATCAACACCAGACCAAGAAAAAAAAATCATAGTTTTTAGTAGCATGTCAGGGGCTGATCTTGAGTCCGCCCCACTGCTTTTCTATCAGAGAAAAACATACACAGCTGTCTGCAAAGAAGCTCACATATATACATGACTATACTTCATGAAACCCATGTATAGAAAGAAACCTTCTGAGTTTTCACTTATACACTGAGCAGACTAGATTAACGACAAAATGAGGCAGAGACAAGTCCTAATTTTTGTCTGAGATATTCAAATGCTTATCTAGGAAGAGGTTTAGTAAATATATGAGTGACTTGTTCTTTGGAGGGAACATACTCCAATTTAACCTTTTTCTCAAGCACTTGTTCTCGTAGAAAGTGATACTTAATTGGAATATGCTTAGTCTTGGAGTGCATAACATGATTTTTCGAAATACTAATAGCACTTGTATTATCACATAGGATGGAGATGGGTGGAGAACATTTGATTTGTATATCTTGTAATGTTTGCATCATCCAAAGAAGTTGTGTGCAACAAGATGAAACATCCACATATTCTGCCACCGCTGTAGATAAGGAAATGGAACTTTATTTCTTGCTAAACCAAGATACCAATTGGGGCCCCATGTAAAATAAACCTCCACTAGTGCTTGTCCGGTCATCACCATTTCCAGCCCAATCTGCATCTGTGTATGCATGAAGGGTAAGATCTGCATCCTTAGGACACTCTTGACCAAAGTCTTGGGTTCCCTGGAGATATTTGAATATTCTATTTACTGCGTGAAGATGTGACTCCTTTGGATTGGCTTGGAAATTTCCAACAATCCCAACAACATGCATGAGATCTGGTTTGGTGCTTGTTAGATAAAGCATACTTCCAATCATATACTTGTACTCTGGTTGGTTTACTGTTGGAGAATCATCATTAGAACTGAGGCTACATCCTATCATCATGGGAGTACATACATGTTTGCAATATTCCATCCCTTACTTCTTCAGAATCTTCTTGAGATATTTTGTTTGTGAGAGAAAGATGCCATCTTTTTCCTGTTGCACTTGTAGACCAAGAAAACAGGTTAGTTCCCCAAGTAAAGACATTTGAAATTATTGCTGCATAACAGAAGAAAATTTTTGACTCATAGATTCTTCATTATTGTTGGGTTGTGTTATATTATTTCCATGACTAGCTCCCCTAGTTAACTAGAGGGTTAGAGGGGGGGCGGAGTCCCCCCTTCGTTGTGCTGATTGCACAGCCGGGGGGTCACAGGGGGTGCAGCAGGCCCCCTTGTATAGGGGGTTTGAGGGGGGGCGGTGAGCCCCCCTCTATGGGGTCCGGGGAAGCGCCCCAGGGAATTTTTCTTTTTGGAAGCTATATTAGGTGGGCGAACCTACCTATGGTTTTGTGCATGGTTTTCGCACATGGTTTTGGGCGTGATGGTTTTTGGTCCATGGTATTGGATTCTTTGGCATGTATATATATGTATTGTAACATTGAAAGGAACATAATGAAAAATCAATCTGGTAGTCTCGATTTTGGGATCCAGGGGAAATCTTTGTTATAGACATATTTGGGCACTGCAATCCCAATATTATATGTCGATAAACCAAGGGCTCTTTAACTCCTAAAAGTGTTGCTTCATACCCTAAAGGATCATAGTCAACTGATTACATCATTCTCCAGAAGTTCCACCTGAAAAACCACTCAGAACTGGCCAAAACTGGACCATACTAACTGCTCCACTGTCAGGGTGCGATGCATACTGACTCCTACACTAGCGAGGTGCAATGCATATTGAAGAGGCCTTCTGTGGGGTGTGATGAGTGAGCATGGACAAATGTCTGAGACAATTTGCTTAGTGGATGCTCATGGAATCTTCTAGAAACTTCTCCTATGACACTTGCCTCTCAAAATTCGCCTAGGGATGAGTAAGAGATCAATGAAATCTCCAAGTGGAACCAAGAACTACAAGTGGAATGACACTAATCAAAAACCCAGAGATAACTCACACCCTTGCAGACATCTATGTATGGATCCCCCATCTGAGAGATCTAGAGGTTGGAATTTTGTAATTTGTAAGGAAGTGCTGTTAGTTTGTATTTGAGAAGGAGCATTGTATTGTTGGGTGATATTGCTTTTCATGAGGTGAAGAGGGCTTTGATGCTAGGAGGATGATGCTGGATTAGACAGCTGGGTTGTAATTCTCCCTTCTATTTTAATAAAGTTCTTTGAGTTTTCCTCCATACAATTGTGTACTTGTGAATCTCGTTATTTGTGAATGCCATTGTATGTTCAATGTATTTCTGATTCTGCATTGTTTATGATATTATAGATCAACATGCTTTGATGGTGTTTTGTTACTTTGTTTCTACATGTATTCTCTAAGCGGGACAAGTAGGAGAGGAGTTGCAAGCTCTATTAAGGGGGAGAGAAATCAAGCAAGGAGTCAAGCGAAAGATCCAGGTTGGTTCCTTTGCTTCTCTCTTATCTATCATACATAGAGGAAATCGCAAATTGCTTTCAGTGTTTGTTTCTAAGATAGCTGCCAATCTTAGTGGGACTAGCAGATCAAAAAGACACTAGTTTTCCTGGAAACAAAATGGCGACTCCACTGGGGAACGAATAGTTTTTTTGTTTGTTGTTGATTGTTTGCTTTATAAACTATAGACGGAGCCTGAAGTTAGCCAGATAGCCTTCAAACTGCTCTTGCTCTGCAATTGCAAAGTAGATGAATGCTGCTTTAGTCAATATCTGGTTTAGTTTATGATTTGAACATCTGACTTACAAGCATTCTAGATGCCCTGCTGGTAGCTCAATAACCTCCTAAGATTATACCCCTGTACTTTTCTCTTTACTGTCCATAATAGCTCAACTTAACTCACTGAAATTAGCTGCAAATTTGAGCCAAAACCTACCTTAGTTGCGCTCCGTATCCCATCGCACTGTCTATAACTGGAAGCCAGTATGCATCGTACCTCTCGAGTGTAGCAAGTGAGATGCATCCCTGTTTCTGTGAAGCATAGGTGTGATGACTGAACAATCCTATTTCTCTCCTTGAAATTTGGGTTTTTTGTCTTTGTTTTCAGCTTTGTTTAGTTGTTTCTGCTGCTTATGAATAATATCTCATTGCTGAAGCCTCCTTGCTTTACATAGTTCAGCCTTCATTGATTAGGACTAGTAAATGTTTTTTATGTATTTGTCCATCATTTACAGTCCTTCGTCGAAAAGTAGCTTAAACCGAACTGTTGTTTTGGTGCAAAAAGTGTCATAGCTGTTGTTTTGTGTCAAAAAAGAGAAGTGTCGTAAAGTCTTCCTTCTCTAGATAGTCGATTGAACTTTTGACGTGTATTTGATTTGAATTGTGAATGTTTGAAGTGTCAAAAGCATTTTTCTATTCGAAATTGAAAAGTTTCGTTTTTTCATTTTGAAAAGAAATTGTCGAAATGTCGCTTTGAAGAAAATAGTTTAGATCTATACTTAGTTCTCCTTTTTGGCATTCTTCACTTTAAGGGGAACGAAAAACAAAAAACATGCATTTGCATTTGCATTTAGACTGTGTGTGAAAAATTATTTAGGAAAAGTGCATTTAGTGTGTGCTCTTTGCTCTTTGTTTGAAATAATCGTAATCTTCTTTACTTAGTAGCTAGGATTTTCATTACTAAAAATAAACAACAATTGTTTATCATTTAAGATTGCATATTTAGAAATTTTACATCTACATCACGCGGTGAACCTTGAAAGACAAACTTCTGAACAAGATCAACTCTAAAATAAATCTCAATGAACTTAACAATTCTTTGGAACCTAATGCAACACATCTAGAGGTCTAGGCTAGAGACATGTTCCGGCGTCGTAAATCCTAGTAACTATCGTTTTCATCGAAGGTTGGGTGATTCCTCCTCTTTGATACGACAAGTGCTATCATAGACTTGTGCTCCCCGTATCGTCGAGTATATATTGGGAGACCACAATATGCTGATGTCCTTTATCCATTAGAAGCCGTGTTTGCTGCCCTATCGATTGCAATGCACTGAACACAACATTCCGGAAGATTGACTACCACACATAAGTCCTTTGTAATTTCTCTTTAATTTACCACCAAAGTGTATATTGCAGTTTTGAGATTGGTTTGGTAATCCCTCTATTTAGATTTCCAGAGTAGTCACTTTCGTTCCTTTTCGTCTCCTTAAAAGAAAAGGTCCATATGAGCACTTGTCACTTTAGACTCATTAAAAATCGAAGGCAACTAGAGTCATCTTTAGCTTTTTCTCGAATCTTAAAAATTGAAAAAGAAAAGTTGTGTCAAAGCGTCATTAAAATTTATTAATTCGGAATAACATTCCTGTTCCTTCGTTGGTCTTAGGTTGAGATAATGGAGTATACCAATCAAGGAATCCCTCTTGAGGGGAATCCTAGTCCATTTTATTCTTGGGGAAATATTGGTGCTCCGTATATGGCCACATTGTCCCTTCCATGGATCACAATTGGTCTGCCGGTATGGCTATTCTCAACCTCTGTCATTCAAAATACCGTAATTCCTCAACAATCAAATCAACAACCATTTGATATTGAAGTTGACCCTTCACCTTCTACTTCGTTTGTTTCTCCCTCCCCTTCTTCCTCTTCGCTTGGTGAAAATAGTGATACTAGTAGCCAAGTGGCCGAGAAGAAGAAGAAAGGGAAGGAGAAGAAGAAGAAGAAGTCAGTTAAACAAGGGGGCAACCATGAATCATCTGGTGAAAATGCACACATTAAATCTCCTAAATATCCTTGTATAATTTGCAGAGGAAACCATTTTCATCAAGATTGTCCTAGCATTCCATAGATCTTGAGAGAATGGTCTCCCCATTTGCACCGTCCGATGTCATCAACCTCTGGCGATCATGTTGACAACACACCATCAACTAGTGAAAATGAAGTTCCTGGACAAAAAGGGAAGGTCAAAATTCCATGTGGATTATGTGAAGGGGACCATCACCTCCCTTGTTGTCCCTTTTTGGATGAGGCCAAAAGAATTTTGTTTAACCGTCCTACTTCATCACAACGACTTCCACCTGGATACAAGAAACTCTCACCAAGTCCATTACTAGTTGAAAATTTGACTGACATAACTCAATCATCGGTCGAAACACCTATCATTGAGAGTGAAATTTTTGAGTCCATACCGGACCAAAGTCAACAGGTCGAGATGGCAGTTGACCCAGTCTTGCCTTCAGAAGGTCCGCCTTCAGATGATACAATTTCCAAGGAGAATGAGAATGATACCGTTCAAATTCTTTTTGTTAATACAGAGTCTGATGAACTTGGGGGCAATCCACGTGTTCCTTTACAATACGAGGAAAATCCCCTGGTTCAAGGGGTTCATTCAACCATTTATTCGGTACCCCCACCAAGCAGTCTAATTGCTTCCTTCGATTGGAATCGACTATCAAGATCCCGTCTTCCTCTAATGTACCATTCCAGGTCATAGTACAAGTGTACAAAATGATTGTGTCTTGCACTATCATAGATGAAGGAGCTTCAATGAGTATCCTTTCCTCAACTGCTTGGAAAGCACTTGGTTCACCATCGCTTATGCCTGTGACACAGAATTTGTCAGGCTTTGATAAAGGAACTAGTCGACCGTTAGGTATCCTTCCAAAGTTGATGATGACTTTGGAAAGGAAAATTGTTAACTTGAATGTGATGGTAGTCTAGGCACCATTAGATTACAATCTACTTCTTGGATGTCACTATGTTTATAGCATGGAAGCTATTGTTTCCACACTCTTTCGAGTGATGTGTTTCCCACATGAAGGAAAAATTGTCCAGCTTATCGACCAACTTTCATTTCCAATTCAAACACAGGTCCAAGTCAAACATCATCCCTAAATGGTCTCTTTGCATCAAGAGTGTCTCTTCAACCTTCATTCCATTCACCTGATTGTAGTAAGTAGTATGGTGAATGAAACGAAGCTTAGGGGGCATGCACCCTGGTCTACTTCGACAGATGAACCCAGCTGAAAAGATAGATTTCCCTATAGGTTATGTGATTGGAAGTGTTATCTCACACCATTCACCTTTGTCTATCCGATGGACAAAGCCAAAGAAATGTTTCGTCAGCTCCATTGACAAAAAAGATCCTGCTTAACCACAGTGACTTCCATATAGTTACCTAGAGACACTCTTTTTCTCGATGCCTGGGGGCATGCAAACCTTTCTATGCAAGCAAAAGACGACCAATTTCATTTTTTAGCTTTTTAGTTTTTCTCAACTTCTTAGGTTAGGTGATTGGTCTGATCCACCATTCACCTTTGTCTGCAGTGAGCAAACAAAGCAAAGGAAGTGTTTGAACCGTTCTGTGGACGAAACCTTCCTACCTAACCTCAATAGTTCCTTAGCTTTATAGTTTTTCTAGCTTTTAGTTTGGTCATTCCTAGCTTACATAAAAGGAATATGAACAATGTTATCGCATGGTTTAAGCTTGTTAAAAAATAAACCTACCACTGAGCATATGTTCCCACAGAGTTCAAGCTCATTAAAAAATGAACCCACCTTCAGTAAATAACCTTTGTGATTGCCATAATATCAATCTTTTGAGCCTTGGTTGTGTTCCTACCATCACGTCCATTCTTTTGGCTGATCATACACTTCCAGTTGATTGTTTACCATTTTGAGGAACAACTACAATGAGTGGTCCTGTTAGCCACCCTCTTCACATCACCATGTTTTGAGAAGTTCCAAGCTTACCTGGAACCAGTTGCTACCCTAAAAATGCCACTCGTTCCTAAAAAACGAGTCTCCTTTAAACTCTTTTCAGAATCGTTAAATATGAAAAGATTGTCGAGAAATTGGCCTTTCTAGCTCGTTAAAGTGATTGGAAGTGCCATCCCTCCTGTATATTTTAATCTTTTTCAGACTTGAGGGATTATCTCATGAAAAAGTTCGAGCGCTTGTATTTCTGGCTCATTAAAGTTATCGAAAAGTCATCCCTTTTGTATTATTTTATCCTTTTTCGGACTTAAGGGATTATGCTACGAAAAAGAACTACTGGAGTTTCCTTTTCATCCCTTTTCAAACTTCTAAACATGAAAAGGACCGAGTTATCCTTGTCGTTAAACTCGTTAAAAAAATAGCGACAAACTTGTCCACCCAGACAAGAACGAGTTTCACTGTCACTAGGCTCGCTAAAACATAGTGACAGGTTTACCCGAAGGGAAAATTATAGAACAAGCATATGTTAACCTCCTCAAGTTTGACAAAAATAAAGAGGTACTGGTCAGCAATGACTAGGGAAAAGGGAAGAAAACTTGAAGAATTTTATTGGTAGCTGGTCGCTCTTGAACATGACACTTTCACTCCATCACCATGATTGAGTCGGGTTGGGTTATTCCGTTCATCGGTCATATCACCAT